>BMAO01023088.1:0-213220 GCA_019973975.1 Trichonephila clavata | reverse complement strand
CAATTGTCTAGTTTTTCTGAAAATGGGGGGGGGGGGGGAGTCTCATGCATGTAAAAAAAAATATGTTCTAACTGCTAAATATTTTTTTATTTTTATAAAGCAATACGAGTTTAGAAGGTGATAATATGTGATTGACACTTAATATTTCTTCTTAACACACTTTAATTAGTTTGAACTGTATCTATAGAGACGGAATCTTTGAAATATAACGATGCGGGACTCATTCGAGGCCCCGTAAACGGAGAGATTATATATCCTTCAGACCCGTTAATTAATATCCATTGAAGAGCAAGACTTATTCCAGCAGCCACGTAATTCCGGCTCCAATTATCAAACCGAAGGATAAATTCATTAATGAATAAATGATAGACTAAAAAATGAAAAATAACGTATTGTTTTTTTAAAAAAACTAAAAAACACGCTTTTATAGTGAATTCAACTAAAAAGTAAAAAAAAATTTTTTTTTAATATAAGAATAAAATGATGAACGAGAAAATTAATGTCAATGTGGTAAAAGCGTGGGGTGCTTTGTACTACATTTTTACACTAACTCAGCATTTCGGAATAGAAGTTAGAAACTCTATAACAATTGATATATTTATAGAATACGCCACGCTTTTTTACCCCAATGACATTAATTTTCTTGTTCATTTTATTCTTATATCAAGAATTGTTTTTTACTTTTTAGTTCGATTAACTGTAAGGCGTGTTTTTTAGTTTTTTTAAACTATAATTTCTTTTTAGGAGAAATTGTAAAATAATTCCTCATTTAGAAAGTTCCTCAAAGAGAAGAAAAAGCACATAATTTAAAATGTGGCTATTCGAAGAGCACTTTAAACGAGTGGGACCGGAAATCTCACTGGCACTAAGAAATCTTCGAACATTGTGAAACTAAATAAGAACTACTTAAGGTATTCTTAAAATATCACAAAGTTTGAAACGGAAAGTCTTAAGAAATAAAATGAATTCGTGGTTTGACAAAACCTGTTTGCTAGGATTCTCTTTGAATTGTTCATTCAGTCATTTCGAGACAATAAATTCGCTGGAGAATGAAAACTCTCATGTCTTCTTAAAACGACGAATGTAATTTTCTTCTTTAAAAAAAATTCGAATTTATAATATTAAAAATTTTAAAAAATGGGTATCAATGACATTTAATATCTTTATGTATAGGCCACCGTTAAAGTGTGAAATCCGTTATTTCATAGAATAACTAGGTATTTCATGAAATAATTAGACAAGTCAGTTAAAGTGTATAAAATTATTGAATTCTATACGATTTAACTAAGTATGCTATAGAATAACGATTACTTGATCGTTAAAGTATGAAATAAGGCACTCGCAAAATTCTTTGAATTGGTTCTAGTTGCTTTTATTTAGATTTTAGCTGCAATTCAAAGTGTCATCACAGCAATCCTTGCTGTAATAAATAATGAAAAGTAAAAAAAAAGGTATTTCATTAAATTTAAATTAATATTCTCTTACAATTTTGTTCCAAAAAATTTACACAATGCTTTTATGAAGCAACAGTTTTTGTTTCCAGCATGTATTTTTTTGATAATATTTAAATACAACTATTTCTGTGCAACATATACTCCCTTCCCCCCTTTCTGTTTAACTACTGAGCAACAATAAATTATATCATTTGTGCTTTTCCTTATTATTTATCAATTAATCATCCGCAGTAGAAATAAAATGTATTTTTTTTAGAGATTTTAGCTATTTGTAATGAATTAATTTATAAAATAACTTTGAAATTGTTCATTTTTCATTTTTTAACGGTCATTTAGTTATTTGATAGATTAACAAGGAAAAGTGTGAAATTTTTCTTCTATTATATATTTTAACTGAGTTATTTCATGAAATATCTAGTTATTCTGTGAAATAACTGAATTAGAACACACTTTAACGGCAACATATATAATGATGAGAACAAAAAAGATTGAGGGATCTCTTTTTCATTAAGGTGTTAGAATAATTTCTATACTAAAAATAAATGATAATGACACGCCAATAATATATTTACAATAATTTATCCTAAATTGGCTCATTTTAAAATAGTGGAAAACGCTATAAACACTTCCAACGCTTCTATAAGGATTACCACAAATGAAAATTTTGAAATCCGAACACAATCTACATAATTTGCGTCAATGAGTGAGTGTTTATTTTATTCGGCAATCCAAAGCAACACTTGGTCTATTGGGAAAGGACCTCGTAATTTTGAACCACGGTCAAGTGACGAGGATGACGAATGAGCTGGCACCACACTCTCCTAACTTCCACAGCACGCCAACGTGAGGACTTGAACCACGAGAGCTTTAAAGTACACCAGTTCCTCTACACGGCGGGTCTTCATAGGCACCAGAACTCAAACTCATGACACGCCGCCACAAGATCGTGACTATAACCACTCGGCTACAGCAGCCACCTGTTAGGGTGAGTTGAAATGAAATAATTTAAATGATTGCAATATTTAAAAAACATAAGATTTAAATTTTGTATTTGTTGTTGTATTGTTCTTATTCCTATTATTAGCTGGTAGTGTATCGTGTTTCCACGCCAGTCCGGGTTCAAATCCCGGACTGGGTAAGGTCGACTCAGCTTTTCATCCCTTGAATGGGTCGATAAATGAGAACCAAGCTTTCTTGGGAATTGAACACTGGGGGGTTTCGCGTCAAACTAACTACCTGATCGAAATTTCTGCACATGCACCCCAGCGCCTAAGATCACGTAAACTGAGATAGGCACAGTAGGCCTTGGCCCAGTAACGCACACAAAATTTTTTCCATAGTCGAAAGTCCCCCAACTCGTATCATACCTCAAGACAACACCAATTGTTTCTCCTGATTTTTGTCGATTTTGTTAACAAAAAACAGTAGAATATAGATTATTGAATTAATAATTAGCATTAATTAATAAAAAAATGTTAATTACATGAATTAAATTTTACGTTAGGATTATCATCAATCAAAAAAAAACCTCAAGGGCTTTGGGGTGGGGGAGTTCCAGACCCCTAGGACACCCCCTTGTGTGCGCCATTGCCTTGGACCTCATGGGCTGTTGCGCCACTGCGTTCAGTTCAGCTCCTTCTTTGCTTTTTTAATCAATTCAATTAAATTCACTTATCATATATTAATTATATGTAATTGAATTTTTGTATTTTAATAGCTTCTTGCATATTATCAATCATATTAATTATTATTATTGTAAATTAAATCAGACACTTTTAAAACAGTTTTTTTTTTTATTGGTTCTTGTTCACGGCCTCAAATTTCAATTGGTTGTAGTTAAGCTTATCAATGAGTTAGAAATTCCTCATTTGGCACAAAATTACAAGAATCGTCGCCAATACCTCTTTCATGTAGCTCATAGATTTTCAACGTGGGCGTTTGAGGTTTCCGGGGGGGGGGGGCAGTAAAAGACCCAGAAAAGATTAAGGGGCGTTGAGATGGCACGGAGGGGCTTGGGCAGAAAAACCAAATATAGTCTAAAAAAGACTTAAAAAACACGCTGATTATGTGCCAGCAAAAGTAAACTTTAATACTGTTTACCTTATGTTGATTGTATTTATTTAAATCATTCTATATCAGAAGTACAAAAATTATAATATTTTGGTAGTTCGGGAAGTGGATGTGTGAAAAACTTAAAAGATTACATCACATTCAGATCTACATTAAATTGAATGATACAGCGCATTTTAATTTCTGTAGTGCACGTGTTGTCTTTGTCTATGACGCAGTAGGAAAAATCCTTTGTCCACTGCATTCCATTACTTATATTATCCAAGAAACATAATTAAATGTCTTAACCTGGACCTGGTGTGATTCCTTAGAGGCTGAAACTGTCAATTTATATTATTTTGAAAGCCATAGTTTTTGATGATACGAAGTAATTCATAATAACCCCCTGCCTGTCTAATTCCACTCTTTTAAATGAAGAAGAAATCCAGCAGCGTTTCTATTCCAACAATATCCTATATCTGACTAAATTATATATTAAACATTTAAATATATTTGTGGCAATAGCTATTTCAGATTCGCAAGTAAAAAAATCGGAACTTTGAAAAAAACTAAATTAAAAAATATATTCTATTAATAATAGAATATTTTAAAAATTTAACTCTTGTTTTCACTATGTACACTTCTATTTCTCTAGAGTGGGAGGGAGCGGTATCGAAATATTCACTAGAAAAGGGGGAGCCAGTTCAAAAAAGGTTGGAAACCTATGATGTAGCTCTATATTAGTGTTAACTCGGTGTCAACCAATCTGAGGAGCATTAAAAAGAAATTAAGAACTTGTCTAACGGAATTTCGAATATGCCATTAGTCTCTTTCCCTAGCCGATAAGTAATTAAGCCATTCCATGTTCCTAGAACTGATGAACCACAAAACAGAACCAACACCTATTTAAAGCACCGTTCTTCCAATTTTCAAGTATCTTTTTGTGCATTCGATGTCTGCTGATTCATTACACGGAAGGAATGCGGCGGCGTTATTTATTGTTATTTTTGGAATGAAAACGTCGCCAATAACTCAGGATCTTTATTTTCCCCGTTTTTCTTCGGAAGGGAGTGCGGTAAACAGGAAATCGCGTCACATCACCCAATGGAACGGGGAGACTCTCGGGCGCTAAGGAAACTATATTCTATTGTGTTTCGTAATAGATAGCCCTAGAAGAAGAAAAAGGGTTTAAATGTTATGGAGATGGAGCTGACATGAGTGGTATTTAAAAATGATAACCACTTCCTTTCAGCTGATTTAAAAATTTTTATTTTTTGCTGGTATTTTTTTAAATTTTGAGTAAGGGTCCCATTTTTTTTAATGTGAATTTAAAACAGCTTTATCGCTATTTCGATTGATTTTACAGCAATAAAAAAAGAAAAAAAGTTGTTTTATTATCATTGCAAATTTTTTCAAAACTAACCACCCTATCTATTCTATTTAGGAAATGTAATAGTTGATACACCACTATTATATTTCCTGAATACCTCTCCTTAATCTCATTTTTTAGATAGTGTAAGAATATCAATAACAAGTTATTTCAAAAAAAATTTTAGTCAATTCCTATTAAGATCAACAAAGAAAAAATTTATTTTAGTTACTTTTTGTTAAAAATTACAATTAATATAAAAATATAAAAACATACGACTCTGAATCACAATATTAAGTGACAAAATAGAAAGCGATTTTCGTTGCACCAGTTTTCCATTTTCATTTCTCTCTACAGTCTTTTTTTTTCAAACATTTATAAACCTCGTGCACTACACAATGTATCACACGGGGGCTTACAACACAAAGAAGGAAAGATTACAACATAAACATCCGTGCCTTCTCCGGGATTCGAACCCAGGTCCTACGGCATCGCAATTAGCGTCACTAACAACTGTACCGGATGGGTGGCTATACATAGTGTTGAACTGTTTTTTTTTTGTTACTGTTTATTCATTGGTTAAATTAATTATTCTAATAAAATGGTATAGTTAAAAGAAATTACATTCTCAGAAATTAGGCCATCCCAGGTGGGATTCGAAGCCACGATCTTTGAAATAGAAATCCAATGCGCTCTCCATTGCGCTAAAGGAACACAACGAGCATTTTTCCTTTCCATGTATGGTGTTGACAATAATTTTTTGGTTACTATTTATTCATTATTTAAATTTAATGAATAAATTAATATTTGAAAAAAACTGCATGAACATCAAATGTCATCCACTACAAGTTTTAAAAAAGGTTTTTCAACTTGAGTGGATGAATAAAAAGTATTTTATTAACTATTGCAAATTTGAACAAGATATATTTATATAGCGAGAGTATGAACTAACAGTAGAGGAATTGAAAAATGTCATCTTATTCCAATGATGAGTCCAGATGATTTTTGTATACATTTTTTATTTTCTTGAGCGCCACAGAAAACACACAATCAGTGCAAGGAGCATTACATAACTGATTCTTCAGGCAAATAGCAGAAGAAAAACTCTGAGATGTGATTTGAAGAGTCATCTATCCCGTTTTACAATTAATTTACAACGACCACTCTACGTTCTATTTTAATTTTTTTATTATTGCTACATTTTGAAGTAACACGCTACGGCAGTTGAGTAGTCATGGCGGTGGCGTAACGGAGAATATTAGGACCTCCTGCAAAGTCAGGTTTTGGATCCCAAGCCCGATCTTACAAAGAGTACTTGCTTGGGGCGTTGGTAAGGCTTCGCCCACCCCGCAATGTAGAGATTACGGGGTGAACGTTACTACACTAGGTCATGGTCATGATCTGGTGACCCAAAGGTGTTTCTGTCGAGTCGTGGTTTTGAATCCTAGTGCCACTGAGTGAGTATTTGTGACGAATCCTTGTGCCTATTTGCAGGAACGTCTTAAGATTTTTTAAGGCCCTGGGCCTCTATGCAAAAGTAGGCCCTACCTGAGGTCTTTTAAAGTAGACAGTATATAGCATGCATTTAAACGAAAATTTGAAACAAATATGCCCGACTCTCGCGATCTCAAAAGCCTTGGTACAAACCGGCTCGACCGATGACTGTATTTCGAGTGAACGAGTTGAATGATTGTTTATGGTATTTGGCCTAGGCCTAGACATGGACAAGAGGGGGTTGCCAGCTCAGGTGTCGTTCTCGTCACTTGACGATAGTTCAAAATTACGAGGTCCGTCGCCAAAAAGCCCTGTTGCAGCTTAACAGTACGACGTTAATGTTCCCTCATTCACTCACGAGACATGGACAACGGTCATCACATTATAATACAATCTTACCACTTTGACATGCATTTTGAAATGCCCTGTTTTTCGGAAAATATGTACTGGAATAATACTTGACCATTAAAATGATTCCGATCATGATCTTATTAAGACAGAGTCGAAAACAAAACGAAGCCCTGGGCCCAGTTGGCTCATACCTTAATACGTCCCTGCTTATTTGTGATGAACCTCGTAATTTTCGAATCTCTTTCAAGTGATGACGATGACACCTGCATTGTCATCCCCCTCTCTAAGCTACCACACAACGCGGCAACGGGTGGCAGCGGTAGCCAAATGGTCAAGGTATCGGATCATGGCTAGCGTGTCATGAGTTCGATCCCAGTGCCACTGAAGACCCTCCGTGTAGGGGAGCGATGCATGTTAAATCTGTCGAGAGCTCAAACGTCCTCCCGTTGGTGTGGTGTGGTAGTTAGGAAAGGGGGTGCCAGCTCAGGTGTCATCCGCGTCACTTGACCATGGTTCAAAATTACGCGGTCCGTCGCCAAAAGCCCTCGTGTGACAGACAGTGTGACATTAATATTCACTCACTCACTCCATACCATGCTAACGTGAAAACTCGACATATTTAATGAGCACCAACCTTTCTACACAGCGAATCTTTCGTGTCAGTTCTCGAACTCAAAGCTTGGTAGAAATAATGCCGGCTATGGTTCGCAACTACACTCGATGACCGCGGTCACTTATTGAATCCATCCGTTGTAAATATATTGTAAAAATTGTAATAATTAACATTAGTCATGAAACTCTGATTATGGTTAACTTTTAACGAATTCGAAACGTACAACTTGTAATTCTTTTAATATTGCTTCATAGCCGAAGATAGGACTCTTAAAAATTTCATAAACCAGTTCCTAATACTGAAAAAAAAGTACCTTGAGATTCTTTTAGTTAAGTGCTTCCTGTCGTAAAATTGTGTGGGAGCAGACAAATAAGGGTAGTTGATTTACATATGTCTCAAAGGTCGTCAAATTTCACGATCTGCAGTTTTCACTTATTAGAGAGTCCGTTGGAGGTGAAATTTCGAATTTGTAAAAGGCCGCTTTCGATTTTTCTTTGAAGTTCAGTGCTTCCTGTCTCACACACACACACAAAACTTGAAAGGAATTTCCATATTCTTTTTAGTTAATCCACCGTCGCTGACTTTTATATTCGATACCGATCCTTGGGATTTTCCTTTCGGTTTGATTTACGAAGAATTTTCGTTTCTTTGAATGAATATCCGCTTGTTTTAGAAAATGCAGAACCCCTACAGAGATAATGGTTCAAAAGAGAATCTTGCATTTTTATTACATTTCTAACGCGTGTGCTAGGAGGAAGTTTGTACATTTCAGAAAAATACAGCTTAGTGTTCACGAAAATATTTCAAAAGATTTGTAGTTAGAAATTCGTATTATCCCGCTCGGGGAAATAAAATATAGCTTTAAAAAACTAAAAGCACCCTTTTATAGTTAATCGAACTAAGATGTAACTTAATCTTTTTGTCGCCAAATCTGGAAAATGGGATTTGAAATTAGTCGCCAGATGCGGGATGGAATCTGAAAATTAGAAATCGTTAATCTTGGGGATCTTGATCAGGGCAATGAAACAAAATTATTAAATTATTGTATTGTCATCGGTCCTGGACAAGTGAGCAAAATTTCGAGTTAATCTGACCTTTTTAAAGTGGGTAAAAATTGAGTTCCAAGATTCCGTTACAAACAACTGAAGCTTGTAAAAGAGTGTTAAAAATAGGAATATTTTTCCATTGTAAATACCAGCTGATTTCGAAAACTTTTCAGACTTTTCGAAAAGGTACTGAGATTTCCACAAAGGTACTTTTTTTGGTAAACTCATAAAAAAAAGGGTTTAAACCCCGTTTTTTTTTGTTTTTTTTTTTTGTCTGTTTTTTGCGAAAGTGGAAATAACCAAGAATAAATGCATGGAGTATCCAATTTGAGACAATGAACAATTTAGAAAAACTGTTAAATACTAGTTGGTTGGGGTCTCATCATGAACAATAGTTAAATAGGACGAAAATTCCTATAGACAGCATCCGCAATCTGGATACAGTTATCTTCATAATTTCTCGCGGGGGTTCACGCTGATGTGCTCCATGCTCCAATTTTGCCGGAATGGCAGTGGAAAAGAAAAGATGTTCTGGGTTTAGTTCCGTATCGGGACAGTGTTTGCAGAAAGAGTACAGTAGAACGTCATTTATCCGAATCAGTTGGGACCGGACACCGTTTGGATACGCGATTGTTCGGATTATCGAAAACCGAAAGCGATCCATGCAGTATATGAAACCGGACACTATATGAATATTGAAAATCATCACATGCGGGAAACGTGCTTGAAGAAAAAGCAAAAATAGGTGCAAAATGTCACAATTTTACCTTTATTGTGGAAAATAATCACTTATTTTTCGCTGTACCATTGTACACCTTCGTTTTTTCACTGCAAGGTCTCTGATTCTCTTCAGCAGCAGTGGTTGAAGTAGGACAGCACTCTGATTGTTGTTCGTACCACTCCATAGCTGTCTCTAACGCAGAAAAGCGTCAGCATTTGCTACTTTCGTTGTTATTGTCCTCGTCTTCATCCGTTTCATCGTCGATAGGGTCGGATTCTTCTTGCACGGAAGTCACAATCTCATCATTTTTTAGCATTCGAAATCCACAGTCTTCTGCATCGCATGCCATCCAGGGGTTTCTACATCTTCTTCATCGCATTCTTGAAATCCTGAGATCGATTGGAATCCTACAACTGAATTTCCCCAAGTATCCCTCACCTTGGGTTTTCACGTCACTTTTGGCCTCACGCGAAACAACTGTTGAGCATTGCATTGTTTGAAAACGTATTAGTATACAGTACATGTAGTTGACAAAAAAAAACTGGTCCGGATATTTGACACTCCGGATAATAAACGTTCGGATAAACGACGTTCTAATGTACTTTCTTTTCAGTGCCGGTTTATCCATTGGGCGCTTGGGGGGGGGGATCACCAAGGGCCGCGGGGCATGGATAAGCTGGACTTAAGCAGA
The DNA here is from genome assembly GCA_019973975.1 of Trichonephila clavata. Taxonomy (NCBI): domain Eukaryota; kingdom Metazoa; phylum Arthropoda; class Arachnida; order Araneae; family Nephilidae; genus Trichonephila; species Trichonephila clavata. The sequence continues at coordinate 203,432 of BMAO01023088.1, read as the reverse complement.
TTTTCTGGTTATAGATTTTATCCGCCATTACCAAGGAGGCCTGTACATCTTATGGGCCCAGGGCCCGAAATGACCTTAAACCGACACAGATTCTTGTCTCGTTCTTCTGAATCTGCATGAACCTACAGTGTTCTGTCCTAAGCCTTGTTAAGATGCTAGCAGGTTTCTATTAGTATTAATTTTAGGATTAATTACTAGTAATGACTAGTGAGTTTGACAATGAACTGTAACCGAGGTAGCATAGTGGTTATGATCACGAACTCGTGGACAGCGTGTAGCAGGTTCGAGTCCAGTCGCACGGAAAGACCCGCCGTGTAGAGGAGGCAGATGCATGTTCAATCTGTCGAGGCTCAATTTCCATTGGCACTGCGTGATAGCTTGGAGAGAGGTGCAAAGCTCAGGTGTCGTCCCTATTACTGAACCGAGTTTGAAAATTACGAGGTCCGCCTCCAATAGATCTCTAGTTGTGGTTTTGAGAATGCGACGCTAATATAATATTCCATTATATTTTCTCTGTTATCTATAAATTTTTTGCCCCCTCCCTTTTTTTTACTCCTATTTGCTAATATCTCTCCCTCCTCTATTGATAGCAAATTTTTATAAAACATTTTTTTTTACAAAGAATCTTCGATCTTACCCACATTTATCACGGGCCGTTAGAAGCTCAAAGATTCTGCTGCATCTGGCATCTGCTTTAAATTACATCATATTCTCTCATGCCATACTTTTAAACACATCTTTCTAATTCCGTAATTTAGATTGTTAAGAATCTGCAGCGTGTTTTTCTATTTACGCTGTAATTGTTGGAACCAAGTATCATTAAAACGCAATTATAAAATTACCAAAAAAATGGCGAGTAAAACATCAAAAACCAAAGAAAAAATAAAAGGGAAAAAGATAAAGAGAGAACAACCAATTAGAAGCAAACTGCTGTTAAGCAGAAAATCCTGGAATGCAAGCGTAAAACTTACGACTCAACCAAATATGCATTTAAAATCTTTTAACTAGACTGAAAAAAAGTTTTAATTTAATTATAATGTTTAAATTGAAAGTATTGGGGCGTCTGTGTAGTAAATTTGTTGTTTTGTATGCATATATTTTTAAAAATGTGTGGGTTGTACAAAGGATTTCAGCGTTAATAATTGAATTATTGTGATATCGAGGAATTACTTTTGAGATCTATGAAAATAGCCTTATTCCTAACGTACCAAGATGAAATTCATAATGATTGTTTATTAATGTCGCATTTCGAAGCAACATGTGTATTGGTGACGAACTCCGCCACTTTGAATAACACCTGAGGGAAGCGAAGACATCTGAACTTCTCCAGACTTCCAACATCATACGAACGTGAGAACTTTATCCTTGCATAAGACAATAAAATATAATGATAGATGTAAGAATTAGAAACTTTCTATATTTGTCAACAAAAACTATAACTTTTTGTAACATTAAAGGTAACCAATTTTATACAAAACGAATATTTCAACGCAAAAATATACACAAATTCAATGGAAGATCCAGTGAGTGGATGTTAACGTCGCACTATTCAGCTACTCCGGGCTTTTGGTGACGACCTCGCAATTTTGAACCTTTGTCAAGACTACACCTGAGCTGGCATCCCCCTCTTCTAACTTCCACACTAACGGGAGAACACGTTTAAGCACTCGAGAGATTGAATGTGCATCGCTCCCCTACACACGGCGGGTCTTCAGCGGTACTAGGCTCGAACTCATGTCATGTCGGTTATGAGTCCGTTACCTTGACCACTAGGCTACCGCGGTCCAATGGAAGATCCAAATAGATTAAGAACGAAAAGTGATAGACGCTAATCTATACTGCTGGCCACCGTAAATGCAACACCCTGAAGGAAGCACGCAAATAACATGAAATTTACAACATGCATTAGCGGAGGTGAGATATACAAATGAGTAGGATTTCAGCGCAGACACACATCACGCACGCATGTGGCACCACCTCAAAGCGCTATTTAAGGCTTGGAGATTTCGACAATTTCAAGTTCGGTAATTGTGTTTTTCTTGTGGTTTTTTTCAAAAAACGATAAGTTATGTCTCGTAGAAAACAGCGATCAGCTTTTGATCAGCTCTGTAACGCATCATTCAGTGTCTGCGCGTACCATTCGACGCCGTTTACAGCAGAGTGGTCTGTCCGCAAGACGTCCATTGCTTGGTCTACTCTTGACGCAGAACCACAGACGTCTCCGCCGCTAATGGTGCGATGAAAGAAGGATGCGGGCGGCAGGATGGAATGAAGTTGTCTTTACTGACGAGTCACGCATCTGTCTGCGACACCACGATGGTCGGGTTCGAGTCTGGAGAAACCGTGGAGAGAGAATGCTGGACAGCTGCACCGCCACACTGGTCCTGCATCGGGTATTATGGCATGGGGCGGTATTGGATATCACTCTCGCACTCCTCTAGTACGCATTGCTGGTACTTTAAACAGCCAGCTCTACATCTCCGAGGTGTTGGAGCCAGTTGTCCTTCCTTACCTTCAGGGCTTGGCCACAGCCATATTTCAACTGGATAATGCAAAACCACACGTGACACGCATTGTCCAAAGGTTCTTCGTCAATCACCAGATTGAATTGCTTCCCTGACTGGCTCGCTCTCCAGATCTTTCTCCTATAGAAAACATGTGGCCCATGGTTGCTCAACGATTGACCCAGATTACACCCCCAGCTGCCACACCAGATTAACTTTGGCAACGTGTGGAAGCTGCTTGGTCTGCTGTACCCCAAGAACACATCCAAAGTCTCTTGGAATCAATGCCGAGGCGTGTGGCAGCGGTGAACTCCAACAATGGCGGCTACTCTGGCTACTGATTCTGGCAGGAACCACACTTCACAGAAGTCTATAAATTTAATCATTTGATACTTGGTCAACATGTTATCTACAAAATAAATTTTGTTGTCCTATCTCTTGTCTTTCTTGGTGTTGCATTTACGGTGGTCAGCAGTGTAGGTGGATAAGTTATAAAAGCAGCTCAATAACCCTTAATTGGATATTTAAATTGCATTAATATGCAGTATGACTATGTTTCGACTTCAAGACTTCGTCTATTACCCTCAGTAATCTCTTATACAATGTATACAATGGTTGTATACATTGGTATACAACAGGGGTCGGCAACCTTTTAGCTGTGCCGTGCCAAACCAACCTACCAACATGATTCAGCGTGCCATGCAATAGGAAATATTTGAAACAATTCGATTCCCACGGCAATACAAGCAGAGGTAGGGAATAAAGGTCAAAAATACGGATTTAGACGTTAATTATGCATAATTTAAAGATATTTATTGACAAAAATATACAACGTAAAATATAACTATTCCTTCGATATAAATAAAAATTTAAAACTGTACACATAAATATGTATCTTTTAAGAATTTTTATTAAAACAAGGACTAAACGCGCGTAAAACATATGACTATTCTTCAATATAAATAAAATATAAAATTGGGCTTGTATAATGCATTTTTAAAAATATTTATAACATTAGAAATAAACAACTTAAAATATAAGTGTTCATGTAACATAATTAAATAAAAAATTAAAATTTAAACACTTGCACTTTTTGAATCGAAGAGCTTGTGAGAAATTATTTAATCCGGTAAGAGAGAGAAAGAGAGACCTTTAAATCAATTCTCAGCTGTTTTGGTAAAATGAAGCAATGAATGTTGCTTCTTTCCACATATCTGACAAGAGAATTAAGAAAAAAATACTTTATATTTGAGTTTAATGGTAAGAACAGTGCTTCTCAAATTTTGAATATTTGCGATCCAATTTTCAGACATAATTTTCATCGCTCCTCCCTCATACAACAACAATGTATTGAATGCATTAATAATGTACTTCAATGCTAAAGCTACAATACGACTTTAATGCTTTAAACTGCACATATTATCAATATATGTATTATATTTTGTTTCTGACAAGCCCATGGAAGTCACTAGTCATTACTAAAATTGCTTTTAATTTAGTATTGATAAATCAATTATTAAATACTTTTGCCACACGGATATATTTATAAGTTTCTTATATCAGTGTGAATATGTATTTTTTTATCATGTCAGATTGTATTTTGTTTTACTTCCTTTGGGTAAATTAATAATTGTTATATATATATATATATATATATATATATATATAATATATATATTTTATTTTAGACTTTTCGATATGTTCGCGCGCCCCACAGCATGAGAAACGCTGGGTTATAACATAAATATTTTTTTTACATGCACGAGTCTTTTATTTTTAATTTCCATCTTCAGAAAAACTAGACACTTGTTTATATTATGTTAAGAAATTGCTGACGCGAACGTTTTCGCTTTTATAGGGTTGTAACAATCTTTTAATCGCCAAATCTGGAAATGGGTTCTGGAATTAGTCGCCAAATTTTGAAATGGTATATAGAATTAGTTGCCAAATTTGGAAACGGTACAATGAATTAGTCACCAAATCTGAAAATCGTTATTCCTGATGTCCTCATCAGGACAATGGAAAAAAATTTCGAAATTATTGTATTGCCTTCTGTCCTGGACAAGTGTGCAAAATTTCGGATTAATCTGACCTTTTAAAGCAAGTGAAAATCGAGTTCAAAGATTCCATTACATGCAAGTGAAACTTATAAAAGCGTGTTAAAAATGTGTGAGGCGTTGAAAGGAGAGACAGAGCGATTGAGCTTTATCTTATAATTTTGTAGAGAGAGTGATGGCATGCCACTGAGAATTGCTTCCCGTGCCACATTTGGCACGAGTGCCATAGGTTGCCGACCCCTGATATACAATGTATTCAATGGTTGTATACAGTTGTTGATGTCACTTTTAAGTTAATTTATATTTGAATATTATTGACTATGTCTATAAGTCTAGTTATCAGATCAAGGGATAACGAGGGCCAGTTTAGTAAGTTTACATTATTTGTTGTGAACCTGGTCTTTATGTCTTTAACTGCATGTACAGAAATATTATCTTATTGAAACATAAAGAGATCTATGTTGGGATCCATGAACCATCATTCAAAATACTGCCACAAAGCATAACAATTTAGTGAAACCTTTTGATTTTTTTACAAATGATAGCATTAATTTCACTTTTCGAGGGATATCCACTAACACCCGTTTCCGCTTCGAACATGGTGTGATGTCAGTGTAAATTTTCTTCCAAAATCAGTGATGCAACAACCCATGAGGGCCAATGCTTACTGTGCCCATCTCAGTTTTCATGACCTCGGGCATTGAACTGAGATGCATGAGCAGATGTACCGGTCAGGTGGTTAGTCTGACATGAAACCCCCAATATTTTATTCCCAAACAAGCTTCGTTCTTATTTATCGACCCATTGAATGGATCACTTTATCACTGGGCTTAAATTTATATACAGTAAAATACGTTTAACGCGAAAACACTTAAGACGAAATATTGGTTAACACGAAATAATACAACGGTCCCGACAAACTACTATATATTTTCATGCATTTTTTTTAACACGAAAGGAGAATCACTTAACACAAAACGATTTCCTTTCTGGGAAAACAAGCTACGGAAAACCCCATTTGCGCAGGCGAGATTTAAGAGGGGTGCTTGTGAAAGTTTATGCATTATTGGACTGTCCTTCTGTATCATTGGAAGAGTTCATTGCAGTAGATGATGATAATCTGCGTACCGCCTCAACTATGGCATTTTGGAGTTAGTTCAAAGCTCAAAAAATATCATTGATGCAGATTTGAACAATGAAAATGAAATTAATAATTCACCTCCTGTACCCATTCCGAAATTAGGAACATCATGAAGAGTAAACGCAGTTATTTAGATGCACATTCTCCAATAGAGAAACGAATAACAAAATAGGAGACATCAAACAATTCGTTGACTATTTGATGCTAAAAAAGACAATGCAAAGAAAAATATCAAAGAATTTTCCAAATTTTGGAAATTACTCTGATTTGGAATTTTCGGAAAATGAAATAGATTAAATTTCATTAAGTTCTTATGAATGTTTAGTTTCATTAATTTTTGTTAAATGCATGCTTATATACATATCTATGTAAATAAAATGTACTCTGATAATTTTCTTAAATATATGGGGGGTTTTTTTTGCAGTAACCTTTAACACGAAATTCTTTAAACTCAAAAAAATATTTCAGTCCCTTTAATTTCGTGTTAAACGATTTTTACTGTACTACTATTTGGATTAGGCTTCGGTGAGGATTGCATAGAATTTAGGGTGTCTAGGACTTTCCTTGGCATTGGTACAATGCAGAATGTGTTTTCTGTAGTTTGTAACTACATTGGTTCTACGATTGACTGTATGGGAAATTCCACGCGAATAACGTATTGGTCGATAAATTTAGTCATCGATTTTTACTTTTACGTTACCTGTAAATTGTATACCTTTTCTGATAGTTAATTTTTGCAAGAATAAAACACAAAATTCTCATTATAACAAGAAAAAAAAACGTCTCATTCAAGTTATTTGCCAGTTATAATATACAGTTGACTCTCGCTAATTCAAACCTTCGATAATAGGAGCATCTCGCTAATTCGAAGTATATGCTCAGCCCGTAGAGAAACTCTTGATATTTCGAACTAAAACAATACGTTTTAGTACACTCAATATTTCGAAGTAAATCTGTGGCTGGCCAGAATACAACACGTGATAATTCGAAGTGATCTAATGAAACTTTCGACAATTCAAACACTCACTATCATGCAGAGTCCTGTAGGAAACGGGTTGGAGCTTACATGTTTTGTGCTGTATTATTTCTGCTTGTCTCCCTTGTCACGTAGCCCTTTTGATGACCATCGGAGTTGACTCCGATAACTCTGATGGAAGCTAAAATGTCACTAAACAAACTAGGCAAATTTTTCCTTCAAAATCACGTTGATGCGGACATTTTTCAAGCATAATATATTCTCGAAAAATCTATTGACAAAGTTAGATTGAAAGCCATGAAACAAAAAAATATAACAGATTTTTTTCGTCAAAAAAATGAATTATATGAATTATGTTCTATACTCTATTCTTTTAATAGTTGTTTTTAATACATTAAATGTATTCTTTTAATACGAGGGACTTTTAACTTCTGTATAATATTTATACTGTTTATAATATGTACTTTTTAAAAATACTTTAAAATAATTTGATACATGTGTACAATTGTTGTTTTATTACATAATTTCAAATATAAATGTGTTAGAAAAAATTTCTCTTGGTGTATTTTGGGAGTTTTTTCCTACCCTTCTTGATAATTCGAAGTTTTTCATTGGTCCCTTCAACTTTGTATTATCGAGAGTCGACTGTATTTATAACTTGTGGTGAAGAAGTTGTCACATTCTTTTAGAAAAATGCGTCTATTCTTTTTTTACATCATCAGATTCACTCAGTGGCGTAACGTACAGGCTTCTAGGGGGCCAAGGCGTGACTGACACCAAGTTGCAATCCTATGTAAGATCCGATTTAGGGCGCAAAACCTGACTTTATAGGGGGCCCTAATATTCTCCATTACGCCACTGGATTTACTATAAGATAAAATAAGACAAAAATTTACATTATCTTTCCAAAACACTATAGAGAAGAGACTTTCCCATACCACAAAGATATCTAAACTAAACTAAATTAAACTCAGTGGCGCAACAGCCCATTAGCGTCAAGGCGTACTGTATCCAACTCAATTTTCGTGATCTTGGGCGCTAAGATGATGCGCAGATGTTCTGATCAAGTGGTCAGTCTGACTTGAAAACCCGCAGTGTTTAGTTTCCAAACTATATATATATATATAACTTGGTACTTATTTATTATCGACTCATTAAAGGGATGAAAGGCTGAGTCGACCATGCCTAGCCCGAGATTTGAAACCTGGGATGGAAGTGCAATACACTGCCACGAAAAGGTATCTATGTTTTTTTTTTTTACATTCATGGGACTTCAAGCAAATTGTACTGTCACCTGTTTGGTCCTGAAAGCTGCGGCTAGTGACAGACGCAAAAAATAGCCCCTTCCAACGATGAGGGGATTTCGATCTGACACCATCGGTCAGGTGGCATCATAAACAACAACAATACATCAACGGCCTGTGTCTCTCAACAAATCTAGAAATAGCTCGGCATCAGTTCTGTGGCCAGAAGATAAACACGCGAAGCAACAATGTTTATCTTTAACCATTTTCAACTTTTCTGATAAACTAATTTTTTGAGCTAAAAAGAAAGCCAAACACATATTATGCCCCCCCCCCCCACACACACACAAAATGCATTTCTTCACTTTCCGGTTTTCGTTGTAGTTGTCAGTAAACTTGCAATTGTCGGCACTTTTTATTTCGCCAAATAATCTGACGAGGAATCTTTCTTTTTATACGGTCTATAGTATATCTTCGCGCTCTTATCTAAATCAAAACCAATTACCGCTATAAACTTGATCTTTCTTCACTCTGAACTTCTATCTTCAAGAATTCCATCAAATTTGAAGCCGATTTTTCCCATCATATTTAGATCTAGAAGAACTGCGAAAAAATTATTCTTCTATCAGATGTAAAATAAATGAATCAGCGTCAGTAGTTAATCACAATGGTTCAAAAGCGTGTAAATATGATTCAAGTTTATCATGTAAGGTTAACGCACACTTTTATGTGTGTGATTAAATATAAATAATTTTAATAGTTACATCACATAAACTTCCACAAAAATATTTTCTCTAGAAGAATAATATTGGATTCTTTCTATTTAATAGAAGAATGTTCCAGAAATTACATTGACCGCGGTAGCCTAGTGGTCAAGGTATCGGACTTGTGGAAGGCGTGTCTTGAGTTCGAGCCTAGTACCGCTGAAGACCCGCCGTGTTGGGGAACAAAGCACGTTAAATCTGTCGACAGCTCAAACGTTCTCCCTTTGGTGGGGCAGTTAGGAGAGGGGGCGGGTCTTTAGTAGTACTGGGCTCGAACTCGTGATATGTCAGCCAAGTTTCGATACCGCGACCACCCAACATTTTTGGAAAGAGAATTCCACTACGTGATAAAAAAAATTATGCTGCCACATCAAACATCAAACTTTTCCAACAAGCCAAAATAAGATGAACAGGTAAACAAGATATCAATCATTGGCATGGCCAAGTAATTTTAGCGCGCTCTTCACATGTTGTATTTTACAATAATGCAACTAATGAACTTTTTACAAACAGAAAGTAGTACTGTTCCACTCCTCTAAATGTACTACTATTGAGTTGAAAAGAAATAATGACACAAATCTGTATCAGCACTATAAAAAAGCAAAAACTAGCGAAATTCAGGAAAATTTGTTGGAAAATTCGGGAAAACTATGGGAAAATTTAAATATGATTCGGCTCATCTAGGGCACAAATGCGACCCAATGCCGAAAACCCGAGGTCAATTGGTTGCTTATTGGCTGAGAAAAAGGTACGACAAAATATGGAACGAAGACGAAATTCGCGTCCTAATAGCGCTTTTGTTCCACTACGTGAAAAACGCGCTAAAAAATGTTGCAATAAACTTATTACGGGAATTTTACGCAAATAGCACATTTTTTAGTGCATTAAATTTTAAAATAATGTAATAAATAAGACAAAATATAAACTTGGGATTTATTGTTAATAAACATTTTACAGGTTCAATCAGTGAAATTAGGCATAACATAAAAATCAGTAACTTGAAGCATTCAATTCGAAATATAATTACTAAACAACCAGTACTTAATGTGGCCTTTGAATTAATGGGTTTTTTTTTACCAGGTTATATATATCTATATTAAGATTAGATCTTGAAGATGTTGACAAAATTAGGTTGTTTTAGGTGGATATCAGCTAGTTTTGAGAGATTTTTAGGTTTTATGTTCGTAATAGAAAACATTTATTTTTACACAAACATATGTTGATCCAATTAATGAGGGTTTTTTGTTTTTTTTTTGTCTCAGGCAACCGCATTTGTAAAAAAATTGTATAAAAAAGATTATATCTTTGCAAATAAATAAAATTTTCAGTAAGTCTTCGCGTGCCACTGTTAACACTCCGACGTGCCACAGTGTGGCACGCGTGTCGCGGATTGGCCACCCCTAACTTAAACCAAAAAAGGCCAGAATTGATCTACAGAAAAGGTGTACTGTTTTACCAAGATAATTCGAGATCTCATACAAGTTTGGTACCTCGCCAAAAGCTTTCACAGCTTGAATGGGGTATACTGCAACCCCTATCTTCTGATTATTATTTTTTCCGGTCCCTACAAAATATTTTAGATGGTAAGACCTTTAATTCAAATAAAAAGGTCAAAAATCACCTGGATCAGTTGTTTTTTTTGCCAGCAAAAATTTTATGAGCGTAGATTCATGTTACTGCCAGAAAGATGGCAGAAGGTATTGGACCAGAACTGACAATATATAATTTAATAAAATATTTATTCGCTATCTAAAGAATATTCATTGTCTTTCATTTTTACAACAACAGCAACAACAACAACAACAACGATATTACTTTCTGTACAACCAAATATAATACTGATAAGTGTACACAGTTTTCTACCCGAAATTTTTTTTCATATTTTAGTCCTATTCTTTTACCGTTAGAGAAATACTACTTTATCGAAATGTTTTTGATATTGTAATTTTTGCAAGCAATACAAACAAAAGTGAATACATTTTAAAGACATTCTTAAAAACAGCTTGAAATATTGAAATATATTAACCCCAATTTATTTCTTCGAATTAAATTAGAAGAAAAAAGATAGAATATAAAATTACTTGCAAAAGGAACTCCCCAAGTCGAAATACTAATTTCCAACAGTCCTGGATTTAAAATAAGACTCGATATTAATGTTAATGGTCGCGAGGGGTGACGGAATAACCCCGATTTTTTTTAATAATTATTTTTATTGCACAAGGTAAAAATCGTAACTCCAGTGAATAGTTTAACTAAGAGAAAGTATACTTACCTTTTTAACATTTCTCTGTGATAATTAGAGAAAAAGTCCAATCAAAGTGAATTGCAATGTTTCAGTTGTGCGTAATTTTAATAAAAGAAACAAATAACAGACACTTTTCTCTAACATTACAGGAATGACATTTGCCGGCAAAACTGTCATATTTTGTTTAAGTTTTTGTAGTTTTATTGTCCTTAGCAGGGGTGTCAAACTCGCAGCCCGCGGGTCGCATGTAGCCCACAACGAGCATTTTTTGTGACCCTGTCAATATATTGGTACAGAGAGAATAATATATAATAAAATATCAAAATTTCTCCTGAAATAGGAAGGCTAGTACCAGAGAAGAGATGTCAAGTGGCAGAACGTACATAGTAAATTTTTCTTGTTCTTTTATATATGTTTATTATAATGTATTATTCAAAATAAACCTACGTTCTTATTAACATTGATTTTCTTTGCGGCTCACCTTAAGTAAGTTTTGTTTATTTGGCCCAAGTAGCCTTTGAGTTTGAAACCCTTGCCTTAAAGAGCAGAGGTTCCGAAACCTTTTTGTCTCATAGACCCCTTGCCATTTTTTTCGGTTTCAGGTAGACCCCTGCTTACCTAATATAAAAGTTTTGCAAATTTATCAACTTAAATGTCTTTTTGATAGGTGGTGCTACTACTTTAAAATAATTAAATTTCTAACTGTATAGCGTTTAAAACTTAAGAAGCGCATGTGTGTTAATGAATAAAAATTAAAATCTCAAATTTATACATAAAACAACTGTTACATAAAGTGACTGATCAACCAACAAATCTTTTATAATGGGAGGGATGAATCTAAAGTGTCAATAACAAATTTTCAATATTTGGTATGAATCTTAGGTTGAATCCTAAATCTCCTCGATTGTTACTGTACAGTCTTTTTCTTTTCTTTTCTTTTCTTTCCTTTCTTTTTTTTTTCTTTTTGAGATTGGTAAACTCAGTGAAACTCCCTCTGATAAAAGAAATTAAAAACTTTCTTACGATATTTCCATAATTTGTGACAAATATCAGATTTGTCTTTTTAAAGACAAAATTGCTGGCATCCGTTTCTAAACTTTATTTTAAGATCTTCTTTTAGGACCTATTTTGATCAGTTCCTATTGTAACATGACTTTTTTTTAATATGAAATCCTTGTCTACACACACACACTCTCTCTCTCTCTCTGCTATTTATTACTATAAAAAAAGCAATCGCAAACCTTGTTTAAAAATCTGAGTAAGGGCATTTAAATGTGAACATAGGTTAAAATGTACTAACAGATTGTCTGTGACAAATTGAGAAAATTCGCGACGTCCAGTATTATACTTCTTTAGCTTAATTTTGGAAAGAAATGCTGAAACTGTCCTCGTCTTAATAAAATTTATGCTGTCACCAGTAACTACAAATTAACTTTAATAAATGTAGTTGGTAAAATCCTGGTTTCCCTAGATTAATTTTTTTTTAAAGATAAAAGTTATGATCTGGTTTAATGAGAACCACTATCATAGACCCCCATTTACACCTCATGGGCTCCCCAAATTATTTTTTTGTTGGTGTGGACCCCTTGCAGGTCGTCATAGACTCCTGGGGTCTATATAGACCACTTTGGGAATCACTGCCTTAGAGGATCGACAAATAGCATAATGAACTTTTTCTTGCTTGTTTCTTTTTGACAGGGCGCAATGTGTCTTGTTGCTTCATATTGTTACGTAGATCGGGGTTCGATGATTTTATGCAAATGAATCGTAAACAACAAGACATTTCTTTAAGAGCGATGATAATTTATTGTCGAAAATCAATTTTTGAAACTCAGAATTCAACAGCAAAATTCGTAGAATAAATATCAGAAGGATTTCACACTTTCAACAAGCACTTAAACACAATTATCAGTATCTAAAATACACGTATATATAAGCTTATTCACAAGCACATCCGAGCTAATCACGATCAAGGCAAGTTTACTAATCGCTAGTCAAAACCAAACTGGCTGTTGCGACGAGTATCGCTCTATTTATAGCCATGGCCGAAACTTCGAGAAAGATGCGCTCGCGTCATGAACCTGAAACTAGTGAATTTCTCCACTAATTTCTAGAAGAATCCAGAGAGTCCCGAACTCGACAACATAATCGCCAAAGTCGCCAAACTGATCGCCAACTTGGCTGTATCGCCAATATTTTGCCAAGTTCCCATTGAATCACCATAAAATGAAAGAAATGGCGTTGCTTGAGATTACAATTTTACCATGAAATAAGTACAGCATAGAGTAATATAAATGCTTTGCACATCCAAATACAAATCATTTACATTATTTTGTACAAAATTCGTAACAATATATATTTTGATGGAGCTCTTTAGGTAGCATTTGAAAATATTTCTTTCGACTCAAATGCTTCATGTTTATCACTTTTCTCAAATTTACTTCCGCTCATGATTCAATATCCATTATTTTATCAGGTTCTTCCCTTGCTTGATAAACTTTTTTTTTTGAAGATTCAACTTCCTCCAATAGAGATCGCAAATGCTCCATTTCTTCTTTTATATTCTATTCAGTTGCATTTATAAGCCGTAATGAGTCGTACAACACAGCAATCAAACCATTAAGTCGTTCACAGGGAAAAAATTTAGTCTGTTCATAGAAAATATTTTGGAACAAAAGTAGTCGTGCCGGGAACTCTCAGTCACACCAAGTTCCTTAAGATTTTAAAGAACGTTTGCCGCTCCCAAAAAAGAGGGAGATATGTGACAAATACAGTTTAGTTCCCATGAAGACTGTCCTATAGAAGGATACTGGCAAGGTTGTGACGGATCTATACGCGGCTCTGCTAACCCCTTGGGGATTCTTTAAGGAAAATAATTATTTCAACCAACTTTCACCGAAGGTAAGAAAACGTGATTAAGCAAATTAAGTTTATTATATAAATTCTGTATTCACGAGTTTTGAAGGTTAGTGAAGTGAGAGTTCATGAAGTGAAAATCTAAGATTGTTAAATTGAGAATTGAAAATTACCAAAGTGAGGATCGCTCGGATGCGTGGTGATCAAGTCGACCGTTAGTGTAGGCATCAGCTACAGGATTTTGGAAGTACAAGAGTTCAGGTATGGTGCTTCTTATTTAAATAGAAGTTAGAGAGTAAATTGTTAAGCGCGTCCGATTTAGAAACGAGATTGTATAAGTTATCGTAGAAATTAGTTGAATGTCTGTAAATATTATCCTCATGCTAACTGGTCTCACCCCTCGCTCTAAATGTTATATATCTCTTAAGTGGATTATTATTGTGTCTGTGTTGATTATTGTGACAAATAAACGATTTTAGTGAATCATGTCGTCTGATCAATTAGTTGCTCCCACACTTCTAGCCGGGTCCGAGAGTAGACAAGGGGGATCAGAGGGAAGTAGGAATAGTCCCCCATTGCAAAGTCTTTAGTAGTAAGCAAACAGTTTTCCAGAATTTAAGATTTCGGGAGTCTGTGATGACTCTGTGCCCCGTGGGGGCCGCTCCCGGGTTAAATGCTATGAGAATAAAATAAATTTAAATTTTGTAGGATTAATTTTAATGCAATTATTTTTATGCCGTGTAAACTTTTAAGTTTTAAAATTGATAACACTATATTTTGGGGCATCTTCCCAAAAAAAAAATGAGAGGGAGAAAAAACAGGAATTTTGTGTATAAATCTTACTTAAATCCGTTCTCACAGCCCTCTTGTAGGTACCTGTCTGCCGAAAGAGGGGGGAAAGGGGAACTGTATGAACCTGGCATCTCTTATGGGATGCACCACTGGAAAGTGACTCAGGAATTCTTATTCATATCGAACAGGTGAATATATTCGACTCCTAAACCACCTGGTGAAGACATTCCATTCGATAAAAAAAGGTGCAGAAGGCAACTGTTCACAAATACGTGTGCTTCAAAATAAGCGTGGGGAGGACACGAATATTCTGTTTGCGTCCCTTTGTGAAGCAGAATGGAATTTCCGGCTGGGTGAAATATTGATGGGGTTCTCGTTGGCGAGAATCGAACGATAGTAGCTTGCACCCCTCCTTGGAAGTTCTCGGAGTACCCCAATCTTCATTCATGATTTTTTTCCCATCAAATACCACAGTGCTATGAGGGTGCAGTTGTACTATAATACTATAGAGTTTTTACTATAACTATATCACTCAACCTATCTTAATAATCTGCTCCTGCTTGCTACTTTATAAGGAAAATGTCAAGGGACTGCTAAGTTAAGGTTTTTTTACTGTTTTAGCATAGGCGAAGGGAAAATTTGATGTATAGAACACAGATTGGTTTTTAGAAAGGATTGTGATTTTGGAACCCAATCTCACCTAAGACCCACAAAAATTAAAATCCTCCAAGAGATTATTATTATTTTCTTTCATCCGGTAGAATATCCCCAAAAAGAAAATTAAAATTTCAAATAAAAATTTCTCAATTTATATAAAAAAGGCTAATACAATCTTTTAGAGCTTTCCTATTTTGAAATTTTTTAAAATAAAACAAAAGAAATTTTTTTTCATTATTTTTAATTTACAAATTTCATATTATGTGCCCATTAAAAATTTTTAAGCAATACATTAAAAAGACAAAAGGAAGAAAATTGTGTTTATTTTAACATCCATTTAATGCTTACTTTACATGTACGATATATGAACTATATAGAGCAGTGATTCCCAAAGTGGTCTATAAAGACCCCCAGGGGTCTATGACGACTTGCAAGGGGTCTACGTCAAAGAAAAAATAATTTAGGGGTTCATAAGGTGTAAACGATAGAGGCTGTCATTAAACCACACCGTGAATTTAGTTTTTAAAGAAAATGTAATAAAAGGGAACCTAGATTTTATTTATTTAACAAATTTATGTACTAAATTTAATAAGTTTAATTTGCACAGTTACAAGGTGACAGCGCATATTTAATTAAAAACAAGGACCATCATTTCACAGCTTTTCTTGCCAGAATTATGCTAATGGAGTATAATATTGGCCGTCGTAAATTTTCCCAGTTACTCATTTTGTCACATTCTGCCAGGATAATGTTTTTGAACCTACCTTCATTTAAATGCCCTCTATTCAGATTTTAAATCTAGATTTGAGAATGCTTTGACTATGGTATACAAAAAAAAGAAGAAGAAGACTGGACACTATTAACCAAAGAAATTTAAGGTTAAACTCGACAAGATTGATGCCAAATATTGAAAATTTGTTACTGAAGCGCCAGATTCATTTTGTTTGTTGCTCATTTATTTTACCTATTGTTAAATTTAAAATTAATTAACATGTTTTTCTTAAGTTTTAAACATTTTACTTCACTACAGTTAAAAATTTTGATCTTTTAAAGTAAGTAGCTCTGTACTAGCTGTCAAAAAGACATTTAAGTTGATCATTGTGCAAAAATTTAATCTTAGGTAAGCAGGGGTCTACCCAAAGTCGAAAAACATGGCAAGGGGTCTATGGGTCAGAAAAGTTTGGAAACCTTTGATATAGAGGAAACAGCTTAAGCAATGGTTTACATTAGAAAATCATTACCTTCTCTGAGTTAGTTCTCCTCTACACATCTATTTGTATATCATATTAAAATGTAAGCAACTGATTTCTGTGAGAACTATTGAGGGATTTGTTGATAGTTTTTAACAGAAAAAACTGATTATATTAAGAATATTTGACACATGTTAAGAAGAAAAAAAGTGAAATCGTAATATATATGTTTCGAAATTGTTTTTAAATGAAATCGTGAAATTAGGAGTATAAGTTATCAAAAAATGGATTCACAAAAACTGCATCTCTTAGTTAAACGGACATAAGTCAATAATGCAACTGAGAATTAGGATTAGTAGGAAAGAAACGCAGTATATTAATATGGAATTTTTCAGCATACCAAATGAGTATTTCTTCGTATTTTGCTTCTACCAAGAAGTGAAATTATTAATATTTCTTAAATTTCGACTGCCATTATCAGTTGATCAATTGCGGTAATTTTCTAAATCTGTTTCATAAATAAAGATGACGGATGTTAAATTTAACTGCGCCTCTGTAAGTTTTCATGCCGTAAGCTGTTTGAAGATATGGAAATAAGATACTATATATATAAAACTTAGTATTGTTCAACAATACGCGCGCGCACGCGCGTGGTCCGTCCCCAATGGTTGCGTGGCTGCAGCGGACGTGGTTTGAGCTCACACATAACATTTCGTGGTTTAAGCGGACACTTGAAACTCATCGTGGTTAGAGCGGGCACATCCCCCCCCCCCCATCTTAGAACAGATTCGATTATCGAATTACAAGGATAATGAATACATTTTTGCCAAACAAATTAATTATTTGTATTAAACAAGATATTATAGTGCGAATATATTTTAAACATAGCGAAATGTAATAAAAATAAAAACTTTCAGAAATATTTAAAAATTCATAGTAAGTAAAAATATAATGAAGGCTGTGAACGAATTTCGGAATTTTGTGGAAAACTGTATTTTAGAATCAAATAAATATTAGAACAGGTGCAGTTGCCATAAAATTAAATTAGTTTCATGAATGTAAATAAAAATAAATACTAGAAGTAAAATACAAGATACAAGTTTATCAAAGAAAAATAAATACCAAGTAAAATACTTTCTAACCTTTATAAAAAAGGCATAAATATCATTTAACATTGGCTTTTAGTTCAACCTAGTGACAAAACTTAAAAAAGTTAGACATTTTTCTAAATTGCTTGATTTTAACTAATCAGTGTCTTTTAATTTGAAATCCAGAGAATTAGGGGACGCTGGGATAAAAAGGAAAAAGCAAATGTAAAATTGGATGAAAGAATTGAAAACAGCCTAAAAGAAAAAATGTGTCCCTCTAACCAGGATGAGTTTCAAAGTGTCCGCTCAAACCACGAAATGTTATGTGTTCGCTCAACCACGTCCGCTGTAGCCACACACCTCCCCAATAGTTCTCGTAATATATATGTATGGGGGAAGGGCGAATTACTGATGATTTACTAAAGCAAGACGCTTTTAAATACAATGACAGTTTATTAATAAGTTTGATAAGATGGTTTTACATTAAGTTCGTCCTGCAAAAAATGCGTTCTTTACAAACACAACCAAACGATATCTGTTGCCAATCTCGAAGCATAATATAAAATCAAATCCACTGCCAATTATCAAAATAAAATTTACACAAATACAGAGCTAATAATCCCATATAATTAATAATGTGTTCTGGCATTTTACATTCCTACATACACATACAAAAATTTTGTTAATAATGTATATAAATTTAAATCAGACATTTTTTTAAAACATAATTTATTATTGTTTTTAAATAATAGTAATAAAATAATAGGAAAAAAAATTCGAATTTCATTGTTCCACGAATGAATAACTTTTAGAATACAAAAATGCTTGTTACATAGTAAAAATTTAATTTTTGTGGTAGCAACAGTAGAAATAAAACACTGCTAAGATAATACGAACTAAGAAAAAAAGGGAAATTGATATGTCCATCAAGGAAAAAAATACTTCCTGTTAAAAAGTAATTTTTTAAAAAAATAATTGCTTTTGAAGCAAAATTACGAAATGCAAATTGTGTGTGGGATTTTCGTGAATATTATATTTCCTATATTACATCATTCTTGTAAGTAAGAATTATTTGGTTTGTGAAATAGGGAAAGGTAAAAATTACCTATTATTATTGAACGCAAAACAAGTTATAGGAATTAAAATATATGAATAAAAGAATAATTTTAAAAATAATTGAAACCTTAAGCACGTAACCATTTCATGTTAAAAAAGAAGGGAAGAAAAAGATCTCACAAAACACCTTACACTTTTAAAAATGAGATTTACATTACAACATAATTTTTGGAGAGAGTGAATATTAACGTCACACTGATTAGCAACACGAGGGCTTTTGGCGACGGTTCGCGTAATTTTGAATCATGGTCAAGGACGCAGACGACACCTGAGCTGGCACCCCCTCTCCTAACTATTACACCACACCAACGGGAGGACGTTTGAGCTCTCGACAGATTTAACGTGCATCGCCCCCCTACACGGCGGGTCTTTTAGTGGTACTGGGATCGAACTCATGACACGCCAGCCATGATCCGATGCCTAGACCACTTGGCTACCGCGCCACATAATTTTTGGAGAACCGATTATTACATATACATAATGATGCCAGTGTTTTAAAATTTATTTTCTCTGGATGCTTAAAGAAAACACCCCGGGCTGGAAAGTCTACTCAACCTTTCATCTCTTCAGTGGGTCTATAGATGAGTGCCAAGCTTGTTTGGAAACTAAACACTGGGGATTTCACGTCGGACTGACCACCTGACCGGAATAACTGCTCATGCAACTCAGTGCCCATGGTCATGAAAACTGAGATGGGCACAGTAGGCCTTCGCCTTATGGGCAGTTGCGCAACTCTGAATTTAGTTTATCCGAAGAAAAATGAATATGGAAAAACTTGGGATTGATTTGTACAGATAAAATCCTACAAACAAAATAATAAAACTTAAAAGAAAAAAAATTTATCAGCAATATCTTACAAAGAACAATTTTTATCAACGAAAGTTATATATATATTGGATCAGTTGATTCATTCAACAGTGTTACCAACATGCAGAAATAAATCTTATATGGGCGTTAACACATGTTATGCTGCTTTACTTTAAAAAGTTACAATATACGACAATTTATTGGTAGCTAAGATAATAAAAAGCCCCTTGGTGGCTAAAAACAAATAAAAATAATGAAATCTGAACTGTGGTGAATAAAAATAAAGTTACGGGTAGCTTTGAAAATAAAAACTAAGATAATGCTGTGCAAATTAATTTTATGTTAGCATTAAGCTAAAAAATGTATCAATTTTTCAGAAATTTTGAAATTTGAAGAAAAAATTAATTTTAAACAATAAGATATTCTTTTAGTTTTAATAAAAAATAAAAATAAGAACAAATAGTAAAATCTGAAAATAGGACCTGTAAAAATTTAGCTTGGTAAAAATTAAACCTGAAATGCGTCGTTAAAGTACATCTGCCGATTTCCACATGTTTTTACTTATCCTTAAATAAAAAAAAAAAAACCTGCTGGTGTTAAACTGAAATATCAAATTAAAAGCAAATTTCGTTTATGAGAACTATATTTCATTTAAACCAGGGGTACTCAACTTTTTTCCCCCACCGGGCCGCATACACATGATAGTATTTCTAGCGGACCGCATACACATGACAGGCATTCACGCGGCCGCAACATCCGGATTGAACAAACACACAAAAAGACCAATGCAACAATAGACAAAGCAAAATTAATCAAAATATTAAAACTCATTTTTTTTCTTTTATTTTTATTCCATATTAAATTTTGATCAAACATACACACAAAAATATTTATTTTTATGCATTTTTTACTGAGTTATGGGATAATTTCTCTATTTCCTTTTATCTATAACCAAGCCTCTTACTTACATTCTACTATTAAAAAAAAACTGATAACAAAATTGATATACTTAATTGCTTGATTAATAGAATTTCTTGCTAAATTTTTCTCCAGTTATTGAATTTCTTAGTGCAATGGGTCCAGACTGGGCCACTCAGAAAAGGCCGGTGTCACATGTGGTTCGCGGTCCGCAGGCTGAATATCACTGATTTAAACAATGCAATTTTTACTGTTATGTAAAAGACACGCATATACATTCATATATATTTATATTAGTGGAGGTTTATGTAAAAGAATATGCTCGGTCAGATAAGGCCAGGTTTTCCAAGCGGTTTTGTAATCTCAGAGATACTCAGGAATTAATAAAACAGTTTTTTTTTCCTAACTCACTGTTGCATATCCACAATCACTCAGCAAAAATTTATAAACATTTCATTTTTTTTAGAAAATAGGTTATAAAAAAAGCAAAAAGAGAGTAAAATTTTCTTTTTTGATATCGATATAAAAAGATACTTATTAAATGCTGAAAGATAAATCTTGAATTGAATTTCTATTGTACAATTTTAAAAAGTTTCCAATTTCACACACACAGAAAAAATATTTTTTGATAAAAAAAATTTGTTCAATTAAATTGTTAGCCAAGTTATTCAATGCATTAAGAACAAAGGTATTGTATTATATTTAAATATCTTAGAGTATATATATATAATTCGAATTACATTTTTGTTAAATATAACTTTCGAAACATAATAAGAAATAAAAAATTATATCTGCTTATACCAAAAACACACAGATCGATTTATTTTACTACCTTCGAACATTCACACGTAAAAACGATAATCTTTTTAACTGCAGATTTGGGAAACAGAAAAAAAATTAAATCCGCCCGAACAGGGACTCGAACCCTGGACCGTTAGGTTAAAAGCCTAAAGCTCTACCGACTGTCCGGGCAGCGACGACCGCTTATTCCTAAGAAAAAACTCAATCCCCCCCCCCCCCCCCAATTTTTATTACTTAAAATGAGTATTCAATGGCTTAAAAATACCATCAGATTTTGGAATACCTCTTTGAGAAGAATTTTGCTTTCAAATAAAACATTTTTGTTTCATAAAACTGCGTTGTATTTTTAAATTTTAAACGAGTAGAAATCGTGAGATGAAAATGTAAAAAATTGATACTTGATTCACACAAATGCGATATCTATTCACAACAAAAAAATATATTTCTTTGGAAGAAAATGATTATAGATCACCTTTTTAATCTAGTAGAAAGAAAGTCATCATCGTTTGTAAACAAATTTTAATAAAAAAAAAGATCAAAAATGAGCCTCCAAACCAAGTCATGAAAAAAAAAAACAGTTTCTAAAAGATACTAAGAGGAAACAAATTATTTGGAAGTTTTCAAAAACATTGAAATTTTATTTGTCATTTTATACTATAACATAGAAACGCAAAATCAAGGTTTTTTTTTTTTTTTTCAATTGCCTAAGCTAACTAGCAACTTTTGTATAACTCAGAAATTTACACGTCTTTAGCTCGAGAACAAAGACTAAGGAGTTATTTATAAAAAATGTCGCTTATACCACAGCGCCATCTAGGTGCAGAAATGTACATTTCATGAAATAAAGACAGTCTACCGTCTTTCCCCTTTGAGAAGTTCGATTAGAGAATAAGTGAGTGGAATGCTTTTTTTTTTTATGCTTTCACCTGCAACGTACAGGGTTGAGTCAAGTTTCTTAAGGAACATCTAGAATTTTATTGACCAATAGAATTAAATAAAAACACGTATACATATGTATACATATGCATGTGCGTATATTGGTTAAAGTAACTTAAAAATCAATCGTAAATAGATGTTAAATGTTGTTTTGTAGTTACTCATTAGAATGGTTATTCTTATTAGTTTTTGAAAGTTCAAAAAAGATTATTTTAAATTTTTTTTGCCAATTTAGGCTTTGGATTAAGAGGGGAAAAAATCTATAACAAAGACAATTAAGTCAGTTTCAATGCAACAAAAAAACATCAGACCACTGGCGTATCTGGTCTTGAATGGGCACTGTATTAAATTTCCTTGGGGGCCCCTTTACAGTTGACGATTTTTTGCCTATGTATGTTAGGGTCCTTTTGATCGGGGGCCCGTATCATTGACACGGCAGTAGCGCTACGCCCCTCTATCAAACAATAAAAAAGTTAGTAGCTTATAATTTTAAAGGATTGTTGGTGAAAGATAATCAAAATTTGTTGTAATAACGGAATAAACCATTAAAAGAAAAGTCAGCAATATTGAAAAGTAATTGCCTATCAATTTTTATTCAAAGAATGAAAGAGATTTCTTGAAGCATTTCAGATAGATTATTAGCAGAAAATCAGAAATAATTATTATTCTAACACATAAATAAAAAAGATGATTAATCCTTTATCATGGTGGGAAAATATTTTCAGATATCATGATTTTCATTTAATAAACATGGTAAGCATCTGTTATTTTGTTATTTCTCATGTATGAGGAAAGAGATTTTATAACTAGACGATTATCTATCATAAACAAACAAAGGAAACAAAAATTACTATGAACATTTTGTTGTAAAAACGAAAGAGATCGTAAAAAAAGATGGAGTAACACATAAATAAATAAATGAGTGATTGGGTATCCTTGTGAAGAATAAGTCTAATTCTAGATTTCCATCAATAAGTATCGCAAATATTATTTCTGATGTTATTTATCGCGTACGTGGGAAGGGATTTTAAGATTAGACGAAGTAATCTATCATAAATAAATGAAGAAAATAAAAATTTACTACATAGACAAACATTTTGTTCTGTTTACATTTATCACAAAGCTATTCCAAAGTAAAATGCTTCTTTTTCCTTACTTTGAATGGAATGATGTCAATAAATCGAACACTTTTCAAATTTAATTTGTATTGTAAAAATACACAAAAAAATTTGATGAATAATAAAAATTCAAACACACATCTATATAAAATGATTTTATACAATTGAAATTTTCTCTTTCAAGTTATGTATGGCATTGACGTTTAGCTTTGTAAAAAAAAAATGGTTAAGTTCCTTTTTTTAATAAGCAATGTACAACCTTGAAATAAAAATTGCTATTTTAGGTCAATCTTTTCAAATAATATCCAAATTTAATGAATTATTTTTGCAACGTATGTATATGTTGTACCTCGCCTTAGGTTGGTTTTTTTTCAACTTTTGAATCAATGTTTTAGCTATACAGATTTTTTTATAAAAATCTAGTTGAGAAATTGTGATCAGTCTTTGTATTATACTTTTTTCCGAAATAGTCAGAATTTTTTCTTAAAAAAAAAGAAAAGAAACCTTTTGAGTTGAATAAAATCAATCTATGTATTTTTGTTCAATGAACAAAAAAACATACATGAGTAAGAGAAATAAGAAAAAGGAAGAAAAAAAAATACTTCAAAGGGTACGCAGCTTCTAGTAGCTGAAACTGTAACCTTAATGAATAATCAAACAGTTTTTAAAGAACCAAAAAAAATCATAAAAACAATGAAGGAAGAAATCTATTAAAAAAGAACATAACTAAATTTTTTCACTGCACAATCTCAAACTGAA
Source organism: Trichonephila clavata (assembly GCA_019973975.1). Classification (NCBI taxonomy): domain Eukaryota; kingdom Metazoa; phylum Arthropoda; class Arachnida; order Araneae; family Nephilidae; genus Trichonephila; species Trichonephila clavata. The sequence continues at coordinate 179,463 of BMAO01023088.1, read as the reverse complement.
TGATTCTGGAACAAAACTCATAAAATTTTTCACAATTGTCTCTGAATTTATCAAGACACATCATTACAAATGAAAACTTTTTTTTTCTTTTTTAAAAAAAGGAAGAAAACTGTAGGGGAATACATTTGAGCCAGTATTATTTCAAAATCAATAATGCTAAGGACATCAAAAAGCATCAGAGTAATTTTGAAAAAGAAAATATATTGCAATTTTTTAGAATTATTTCATTGTTTGAAAATCTTCTGTCATTATTTTATTTTCTACTCCCCCCCCCTCCCGTAGTAGAATACAGGATATCATTATTAGAATAAATTTGACGCTGTAAAGAAAATAATAAAGAATTGGAATTATTTAAGTAAGTATTAGAAGTATTTTAAGTAATTCAACTTTTTGTGAAAGAAATTCAAAACACATTCGTATTGATATGGATCAGTTTTAAAAGTGAAAAATTTTCCATTTGAGTTCATGCAACTAAATGATTGTATAAAAGGAATGACTTTCAAGAAATGTAGTGGAAATTATACTTTTCGCGCGTTATAAATGTAATTCTAACCAAAACTTTTATATTTTATGATTATATCCTACTTTATTTATCATTACAAGAAGTTTCAAAACTTGAAATATTTAAAAACAAACTTCTAACTGTTTTTCTGTGTACCCTAAGTTTAAGCCGAGAGCACACTTTCCACTTCCTCATAAAAATAATTTTTCCCCACCAAGGTTGAACCGCTGAAGTGACCAAATATGTCCGCCATCAAAACTCAGCGTTTCATCTCTCCTCCGGATTCACTTTTCATGAATGAGATTTCGTAGTAAGCGCGCGCACTTTTTGTATTTTTTTCTTCTCCCCTTCCCGCGATGCGTAAGGTATTCACCCATTCATAAGGGAAGCCATCTGCTGGAGTGAGCCGCGCAATCAAGGGCGCAAGGGTCAGGGGGAGGAGGGGGAAAGCGTATGGGAATCATAGGCAGGGGCTTAAATGGAGAAGAAATGGGAATTTTTGCGACGGCCGGTGCCCGTATGGTTCGCCCCTTGAAAAAGGTTCGACTCTTTTTTTTCCTCTTTTTTTTCATCCTTTGAAGAATTCTGGAATGAAGGAAATGCGTCATCGAAGTTCTATGGGAAGAAAACGAAAATATTTCACCCTCTTTTTTTCCCCGTAAATTTTTATTTGAATAGAAGACAAACGTTAAGTCAGGTGCATGCGATAGGATTTTAAGAACATTTCAAGGATTACCTGTGCTTGTGATTTTTAACCTGGGGATCATAGAACTCTGGAATTTCTCACTGGATTTTAGAATGTTTTTAAAATTTCAAGTTTGTTAAAATAAGTATATTAAAAAGATTTCTTTTTCGAATCTTTTTAGAATAATTTTTCTGAAATTTTTTTAGAATCACTGTTGAGCTTATGAGTCATAAAAACGAAAAAAGTTTTTAATCAACACACAATTGTTGTTCTCTACAGTGATGCACGTAGGATTTTTTAAGGTGGAGGGGGGGGGAAGGGTCCAGGGTCGAAAGACCACTCCTCTCGTATCATATCCCAATACGCCGCTGAACATGTTATTTTGATTTTATCGATTGTCGAGGGGGAAAAAAACTGTAAAAAATAAATTATTGAATAAATAATTAGCATTAATTAATAAATTAAATTGTCATTAACAAATACTTTCATAAATTAGTAAACCTGACATTTCGCAAAAAAAGATCATGATCAAAGTGCAGAATGATCTTTCGGACCCATTTAAAATTTTAAAAAAATGACGCTCAACAGGGCGTGTCTTCCCTTTAATCTAGCATTAGGAAAAGTGGTAAGAGATTTTAACAGCAATACTAGAGGAAATATTTTTAATAAATCAATACAGTTGTTGGCTCTTGCTGATGACGTTGATATCATTGCTTGAACACCCACCGCTCTAAGAGAAGCCTTCTTATTTTTAGAGAAAGAGGCCCTCAAGATGGGACTGAAAATCAATGAGAATAAGACCAAATACATGCCTTGCGCTAAATCTTGAGTTAACAATTCCCACTTTAAAATTGAAGAGTATAATCTTGAAGTTGCTGAAAGTTTCACTTATTTAAGTTCGGAAATTAACTATAGAAACGATTGGTACTACTGAAATCCAAAAGAGAATTACTATGGCTAATAGATGTCTTAATGGAATACGAAAATATATGAAATCGAATTTAATCCAAAGAAAAACAAAGGTTCTATTGTATAAAAGTCTCTTAAGATCAGTATTAACTTATGAATGTGAAACTTGGTCCATGTCTCGAGCAGATGAGAACATGATAAGTATCTACGAAAGGAAGATTTTAAGATTTATTTTTGGAGGAATTCAGGAAAATGGAACGTGGCGAAGAATATCAAATTTCAAGCTCTATCAATCATATATATATAAAGAATCTGACATCGTAAATTTCATCAAAATACAACAAATTAAATGGGCAGGTCATGTTGTCAGAATGAATGAAAACCACACCACTAAAAAAGTCTTCAATGCCCAACCAATTGGCACACGAAGAAAAGGCAGACCAAATCTTAGATGGATTGATGGCCTAGAAAACGATCCCCTAGTTTTGAGAAGGAATTGGAGAACACTAGCAGGAAGAGGGCCTAGCATGGAAAAGGCTTCTTGAGAAGACCAAGGCTGTCGAGCCACTGAGAAAGAAAGGAATTAAATTAGAAGTAGCTCATAAAGGGGTGGGACCCCCTCTTGTGTGTGCCACTGGTTCTCTATAGTAATTGTAATAAAATTAATTACGCATTCAATATTGAAAATGTGTTTACTGATATTCCTGTAAATCGCCAAAAGCATACAGATATGGAAAAATTAATAATTTAAAGTTACTCATATTGCTTATATTTTACAAGAAATTTGAATTAAAACTGGATTTTCAAAATGACTGTATCATTTACGAAAAAGATACCTTCATTCTAAAATGTAGAATTCAAGAATTTAAATGTACTTTCCAATCAGAATATACGATGGCATTATTATTTTCCAATTGCTGAGAAGCATTTCTTTTCCATAAAAATAAATTAAATCCTACAAAATTCGTATATTTTTCTTATATAACGAATTTGTTTTAAAAAAATAGGTGTTTATTCGTTTAAAATCTTGCATGACGAAATTGCTGTATTCGTAGGAAAAAAAACCAGAAGTTATATTTTTACAGGCTAAACAACAAATAAATTTATACTGAATGAATAAAAGTAATTCCTTAAAAACAAAATCATAGCGAATTTAGTGATGAATTTTGTGATAAATTTACATTGAACTGATACAGTTCTACAATATTAATTTTAAGTTAATCTAGTAACGTTTAACTGTTTATGTGATGATGAAAAAATTTAATAGTTCAGCACTGTAGTAGGAAATGTGAGCTTTTGTCGGCTAGGTGACAATCATAATACAGTAATAAAGAATCTCTAGTCATCTCGTAAACGATACGATGTACATAAAAGTTTTTGGATAATTTATTTCTGCCCTTAAATATACCAAAAAACCTGCATGCTGGCAAGATTTTTAACTCATTTGATATATATCATTTAAAAATCTACTAAACACTTTGCCTTTTTAATTTTTATGCAATAAATAATTTTTTTCATAAAAAATTCTTTTTTTATGAGAAGTCACAAGTGCTATAGTATGTTTAAAAGTTTTATATAAAAATGAACTCGAACATTCGGTGGAGTAATATATAAAAATATGTTAAGACTTTATGTTTTGATATTATTGTAAATAGTACTCAAACAAAAAATATATAAGAGAAAAAAAACGTGATAAATATTTAAATATATTTAGATTTATATACAGGGTGGTCCTGAATTCATGGTACAAACTTTAAGTGTAGATACAGGACATTGTAACCATCATTTATTGTATAGGAATGCATGGGCGCAAGTGACGCGCAAACAGAGGAAATAAAAAAAGAAAAATAGAGTTATCGATTGGTGGCGAATATTATTTGGGTTACGTACAGACAATATTAAGAATGGCAGGATGTTCCGATCACCATTCGTAACCACAAACAGTTTCAGCATGATGGGGCGCCAGCCCACTTCAATACTGATGTGAACCCTTACTTGAACGCCACGTTTGGGGCGCGATGGATTGGGCGTGGCGGACTCGTCGCTTGGCCACCCCGATCTCCCGATTTATCAAGCCTCGATTACTTTTTATGAGGACATCTGAAGAATCTTGTTTATGCGACTCCACTTGACTCTGATGAAGATTTCCTTACTCGAATATCCGAAACTGCTACACGTGTGCGTGAAATACCTGGCATCTTTGAACGTGTACGCCAGTCTCTCCACCGACGTTGTCAAGTACGTATCGCTACTGGTGCTTTCAATTTTGAACAGTTATTTTAAACATTACACTTGTCAACGATGCTTTCAATAAACACTTCGACTTTATTTTTGTCTCATTCTTTGCGTTTGTGCCTCACCGCGTCGCTTGCGCCCATAAATTCCTTTACAATAAATCATTGCTACATCTGTGCCTACCCTTAAAGTTAGCACCATGAATTCGGGACCACCCCGTATAATTTTTAATAGCCTCTTCTAGAACGAATGAAAGGACTTGAGTTTTGAAGATAAAATAATCATATAGATTTTGGAAACTTAAAAAGATGAAAATGCTGCTGTTTTTTAAAAATTTTGACATAAGACAGTTTTTAAATTTACATAAAAGTGAAGTTTAATCAGTTTTAATGCTATCCAACCATACTTCTTTCAGTTTGTAATACTGAGGGAAATCCTGGGGAAAATAATGGATTGAATTTCCAAATTCATGATAGTGCACATGCATACATATTTATGTATATGAGAATCACTTTTATATAAATTATTAAGAGCTGTCTTGTGTTAGCAATGTTTACAATACTACAACATCCATATTTTTAAGTTCCACTATCTGTTTGTTTCCTTTAACTTTGTTGTTCAAATAATTTCTGTCTCTCTAGAAGAGATTAATAAAACTATGTATATATGTATAAATATGTATATCAGTAGCGCACACAAGAATTTTTAAGGGAGAGGGTCCACAGGGTCGAAAGTCCACTATTCTCGTATCACGCCCCTCAACATATCCTTTTGATTTTGTCGAATTTTGGTAACAAAAAACAGTAAAAAAACTTATTATTTAATGAATTATTTGCATTAATTAATAAAATTAATTAATAATAACAAATACTTAATTAAATTTTGCGTACTATATACATAGAATTATAATCAATCGGAAAAAAAATCAAGGGCTTTTTGGGGGGGGCCGTACACGAGGACTTCCCCCTTGTGTGCGCCACTGATGTATAAATATAATACTCTGCGAATTTTTAAAATTAAATACGTGTGTAAATCAAAATATATAAATAATACAATAATTTTAATATGAATTAGTAACAATACAGGTAACTATATAGGTCTAAATTACATTAAAAAATAGCAACCATTAAAATATTTTTAAAAAGGCTTAAATAATCATTCGTCTGAAAAATTTGTTAATGTATCAAAATATATGAAAAATTTCCCCATTTTCTATAAATAAATCGTGGTTAAAAATTGATCCATCTATTATTTTTTTTTCCTTGAAAACAAAATAACTGAATAATTGTGCCTTGACAGTGAATTAAAAATGTAGTGTGTTCTTCGAAAATTCATTTCTTTAATAAAAGAACTTTAGTTTTTTTAGTACATAAAAATTTTACTGTCAATTTCTCGGTAAGGTACGGTAAATATACGTTCCACTTAATGTCGAAAAAAATTTCGACCTTTTCGAATTTTGTCCGTTTATCAGAAACAGAGCACAGTGCGGATAATCTCTGTGAGTTATCGGGGAAGTTTCTAGTGTACGAATTTCCTGTCTTGAGTGTGATAAGACTAGGAGATAAGTTACGTTAGAACTCACACTACAATTCAATGGAAAGAACCCTAACAACCTGCTTTTACGACAGCACTTCCTTTGAAGGAAACTATAAAGAGAGAGGCACACATCGATTGACCAGAGCGACTATTTGCTTTTGAATGGCTTTTTCTAAAGGAATATAAATCTGTGTCTAATCTATGATCCAATATATATCAACCAAATATCTTGTATTCGACATGTATTATACAGGAAATATGTCTTAATTTTCATCTTTAATCATGAAAGTAGCAAAAAGATCACGCTGAAAGAGTTCAATATATATTTAAAGACTGATTAAAATTTATGTTTTTTTATTATATAACAGTATAATGTGATTATATATATGAACTAATCCTTAACCCCTTAATTATTCAAGTTTAATTAGTCAATTCATCAGCATGTTAATTAGAAGCAATAATTATACCGAAACTAAATTGAATACATTCAGTTTCAACAATATTTAACATGAGAAACTCAAGTTCGAACTATATTCATAATATATGCGCCAAAAAGTTAAAATTTCGGAGGGTCTATAAGCAATTGCTATAACGGAAAGTATAGAAATTAATTTTCTTTTGCAAAGAGTTTTTTAAAATAGAATAAAAATATTTAAATTTAGTGAAAATTTAGACTTTTCATTTTCTGATTGGTGGTGTATTTAAAAAAAATTAGGTTTGATCTAGAATCCCTTAGGAAAGAGCATTTGGCATATATGTGTTATAATATTGATTTGTTCTTAACAAGTTTTGAGTGCAAATTTTCTATGAGCTCCCCCAGTGATTTTTCTCATTTAAATAGCGTTTAATACCGAAAGAGCAAATATTTCAGAATTAAATTTAATTGAATTTATTAATGATATTTTGAACTAAAAGAAATTATTTATTTTAGTTACACTTAAAAAATATGATAGCTTTCATTTCAGAGTGTAACATGGTGTGATCAGTGGTAGCGTATAGATTATTTTCTCATAGAAAAAAGCAGTATTAAACCAAAACTGGTTTATTAATTTCTCACACATATTGATCACAATACAGGACTAAAAAAAAACCACTAAAAAAACATTAAAATTCTTAAAGCTATATAATCCGCTAAGTTCTATTTCACACCTCACACACACTCTCGCTTTTTGTTTCTCTCCTCTTCTTCTCAATTTTGCCATTCGGCACAAACTGAATTCAGCGTTTCTGTTGCGCCCTCTCATCAAAAGGGGCTAGTTTATTTGTTCTTTAGTGGGCTAATCCTTCAGTCCTTTACAAGAGAGGAGAAATAGAAACGAAAGTGTGTGTGTGTATCACCATCACATTTGAATTACTTGAAGTTTATTGGAGACTGCTAACACACAATGTCAAGAGATCCAAATTATGAACACATTTTTCGATACAAAAAAAACAGCTATATATTATAGTTTATATTTTTTAATTTTAATATCAGGTACTGAGTACGGTGGTGCAGCCTAGAAGGCATGGGCACGAACTCGTAGCTGGCATTCTTGAGTCACGAGTTCGAGTCCTGATGCCACTGAAGATCCTCCATGTAGATTAATACACATTAAATCTGTCATGGCTCAGAGCCCTCACTTGGTGGGGAAGTCAGAAGAGTGGGATATCAGGTAAAGCGTCCTTCTCGCCATTTGAGTCAAGGCTCAAACTTACGAGGTCCGTCACTAATAGAACTTACGTTGCTTTTGAATGCAACATTAATAAACACTCATTAAGTGCCGGTTTAAGCTCATTTCGGGCCCTGGGCACAGAAGATCTACGGGCCCCCTTTGCACTGGTGGATCGAAATTTATTATCAGAAAACCTGGTTAAGTCCAGCTTATCCAGGGCCCTAGGCGCCCTCCCCAAGCGCTCAATAGATAAACCAGCACTGCACTCACTCGTTTAATCATATGATAGGAGCATATTTTATAATACTAACCATTTTCGTTAGTTAAGAGAGGTAGGCATATGATTTACAATTTTTTTATGATAGTTATTTTAATAATCGAAGTACATAGTTACTTTAATATATATAAGGTGGGGGTAATAAATAACTCTAATTATTAAAAACAAAGTTGATCATTTATTAATTTTTAGTCATAAGCAATGAAATAATCTGTTTTAAAAAATACCTATATTTTCTTACCTATACCTACATAACCATATACCTATACCTATACCTAGTATATAATAGAAATATCTATCATATGCATGTATAGTACTGTAATGATTCTTACAATACTAATATTTGTAAATTATTTCTTAAGTCGAATCATTCTCATGAAATCAAAGTTATTTTTACATTCAACCAGAGACCAAAACCTCACAAATATGATATAAGAAGTAATGCATTTTCTTTTCAGAGGTTTCAGATTTACAGTTATATAAAACATTTCTAATTTTAATTCTCTCTAAAATTCTCCAATCTTATAATTCTTAGACAACGAATTGGAGGAACGCAGTAACTTTAGTACTTTTACAGTTACTTTAGTACTCTTTAAATCTTTTTATGCTACTATTGTTAGATAAAATATCCTGCCCAGTTGTTAAATAAAATATCTATACATATAGCTTACAAGTATTTGAGCACAGGAATAGTTTTTGAATGATTCAAAATATCCCATCATTGAAGTACCCAATTTTTCAGTGATGAATATTGCTGAAATATAACAAAATACTTTCAAAAAAATTGGAAATGAAATTTAATTCCAGAGAAGCCTACACTATTTTTTGCTGTTTCGAATGCAATTTATTACATTCAATTCGATACACTAGTCTGGATATAACAAGTAATATAAAAAAAAAAAATAAAAATTAAGTCAATTCCTCATTTGAATGGATGAATAAAAAGTATTTTATTAACGATTGAAAATTTAATCAAGATTATATATTGTATAAATATATATAGGGAGAGAGAACTAATAGTAGGAATTGAAAAAAGAGCATGAGATTTGTCTGCATTGTTGTAAAAATACATACCCGGTTTAGCTAGTTTGGCTGAAAAACCAGTTTTCGACGCCAACTTTTGTCATTGTTTTAACAGTTACATTGTTACAACAATGGAGACGAATCTAAGTTGGCGTCGAAAACCGCTGATTAATTAAATTAAATTAATTAACTGGTAATTAATGAATTAATATTTGAAAAAACTGTATTAACATCAAGTGCCATCTACTGCAAGTTTAAAAAGATTATTTGAACTTGATTGGATGAATAGAAGGTATTTTATCAACGATTGAAAATTCGAACAAGATAAATATATAAGAGTGAGCTAATAGTAGGAATTGAAAAAGAAAAGTGAATTTCCGTTGGATTAACTATTTCCTAACTATATTAAATTGCAAAAGTTTAGTACTAAAAATATTATGTTTGTGTTATATTGTTAGAAACTGCAGATATAAAAACGAAAAATATTACTAGGCTAATTTAGACCTCATATTTGTCTTCTTTGACAACCCCAACCAGAAAATAATTTTCATTCTGTGCACGCACTTTCGAGATCATGTAAGTGAATCGTCCTTTAGTAAAGTTGATTTTCTCACGATTCTGATTTTCATCACCCCGACGAATTCTGTGTTTATCAACTCGATCTCAACCCACTTGCATCCTTCACATTCTATTGGTCTTATTTTCTTGTTAATTGAATTTCTGATGTCTTTGATTTGCCAACTCGTGCGTCGATTTTCAGAAAATGTTTAACTCGGGAAAAATATTCATAACGAAATGTAATTTGCAAAACTTTAACTTTAAGATATAAGGGTTACTAAAAAGATTAGTAATTACTGGTTTAATTCAACAGATATGGCAGAAAGGGGAAGGGGATTCCTTCGAACAAACATTAATTTAGCACGGGACTTAAAACATTTTTATTTGTTACATACAGTCGACTCTCGACAATTCGAAGTTGAAGAGACCAACGAAAAACTTCGAATTATCAAGAGTTCGAATCACCAAGAGGGGTGGAAAAAACTCCCCAAATACACAAAGAGAAATTTTTTTCTAACACATTTAAATTTGAAACTATGTAATAAGGCAACAATTGTACACATGTATAAAATTATTTTAAAGTAGTTTTAAAAAGCACTTATATATATATATATATTATACAGTATAAATATTATGCAGAAGTTAAAAGTCCTGTTTTGAAAGAATACGTTTTTGTATTAAAAAAAAAATTATTAAAAAAATACGTACATAATGAATCTTTTTTTTGACGAAAAAAATCTGTTATCTTTTTTTGTCTTATGGCATTCTCTCTCTCTCTCTTCCTCTCTCTCTCTCAATCTAACTTTTTCAATAGATTCTTCTAGAATAAACGAAGCTTGAAAAACATCCACATCAACATGATTTTGAAGGGAAAAGTTGCGTAGTTTGCTTAGTGACACTTTGGCTTCTGTTAGAGTTATGGGATGAAACTCTGAAGGCCATCAAAGGGGCTACGTTACAGGGGAGGCAAGCAGAGGCAATATAACACATAAAACATATAAGCTCCAACCTGTTTACTACAGGACCCTACATAATAGTAAGTGTTCGAATTGTCGAGAGCTATACAAGATAACTTCGAATTATCGCATGACGTAGTCTAGCCAGCCGCAGATTTTACTTCGAAATATTGAGTATACCAAAACATATTGTTTTAGTTCGAAATATCAATAGTTTTTCTATGGGCTGAGCATATACTTTGAATTAGCGAGAGGTTCGTATTATCGAAGGTTTTAATTAGCGAGAGTCGTCTGTATATTAAACCTTACAGGACATAACGTTACTTAAGTATTGGTATGTTTCTGTTTATTTTAGTTTGTTTAAGCATAAAATAAATAAAAAGCATAACAACGTGTAGTTTTGTTAAGAATGTTTCAATTCAAATTGGATTAAGAAGCAGTTTTATCAGGCATTTGTTTTCATTTGTTCAAATATATTCTTCATTATTGCACAAAATTATACTTATAAAATAACATAAACCACGTGAGAAAAAAAAAGTAAGATACTCTTACACGAAACAATAAAATATTATTATATTATTTAATCCGAAATAATAACAGAGTGCAGCCCACGAATGCTTTATCTTTGACGCCAATTGATTTGAAAAAATTTTATTTCTCCCCCCCCCCCCCCTATATATAAGCGTTCACGTTTACTTTATTGCGTTGGACATACGTTCTATTTTGACATTCTGTGAAAAAAAACGCAGATAAGGTTATAATTGAATACGATAATCACCAATTTTTCAATGGGAAAAAATGTTTGCCTTAGAAGAGAAAGGGTTAAAAATGGAACAATATGGCCAAAGATGTTTCAGTAAAGGGACGCAATTTCCAAAAATTTTACAAGAAACCCACGCCATTTTCAGGAACTGGTTCATATTTAAATCCGTTGAGGACTGGAATCCTTCTTTTAATCGAGCGTAGATGTGGAGAGTAGACTCATGTATCACCTGCTCGTGTGCCAACCTCGTCATCTGATCGTGGTTCAAAATTACAAACTATATTGTCTTTTGATCAGTGGAGGTAGAAATCAGGTAGAAATAAATGGCAGACACCAGTGTTTATTTTTGTCTAAATCCTCAATTAAGAAAAACAGAAAAGATTATTTAAATGTAAAACAATTAGTATTTAAATAAAGAATCGTATACAACGATAATTGTGAACCTTAATCATAATTTCTTTTGAATATTTCTTTCCTTTTTCTTTAAAAAAAAAAAAAAAATAGCACTATATATACAGTTAAGAACTTTCAGTATAAAAACTTTTGAAGTCTTATTTTTTCTTAGGTTACATAGGTACATTACTTCGTACAATGCTCTGCGAATTAAAAATAGAAGAAATCTGATTGGAAATTTAAAAATATGCTAATAGTGTCAACCAGTGTCTCACACAGGAATTTTTCAAGAGAGGCCTAGGGTCGAAAATCTATCATTCTCGTATCGTAACACCGCTAAATATATTCTTTTGATTTTTTCGATTGTTGGAAACAAAAAACAATAAAAAATAAATTATTGAATAAATAACTAGCATTAAAATTAATAACAAATCCTTCATTAAATATTACGTACTATATACATAGGATCATAATCAATCGAAAAAAATCAAGGGCGTGGGGGAGAGAGGGTCCGAACCCGGGAACACCCACCTTGTGTGCGCCAATGGTGTCAACTTGTTGAAGATATTTTCCATAGCCTTTGCGTAGTTTCATAGCTCTACACTAATTAACAGTCAATCAAAGCTAGTGACTCGTAATTAATTTGTTTCTTTCTCATGGATGGCTGAGAGTCCATTAATTTGCATGAAAATGTATACACTTTTTTAAAAAACTAAAATAATATAAAAAATAATATAATAATGCACATTTGGAAAATTTCAGAATGCTTCAAAAGGATTAAAATAAAGCCAAATGATATTTAAAAAAAAAACGAGAGTACGCTTAAGAATTCAGCTGAATTTTGAATTGCAACAAATGATTATATTTAAAAACGCAAGTATAAAATGAAAGTTTATAAAAAATTTTTTTAAAAAAAGGGTGAATTCTGAATAAGTAATTATATTATGAAGTACAGTTTCTGTTGTTTTCATTGAAATTACTTCAAATATTTTAAATTGCTTATTGCATATTTCCTATCATGCATAATATTTTTTATGGAAAATGAAATTACGAAAACTTTTATATCCCGACATCATAGCAAGAAATAAAAATTGTAATTTATTTAAAAAAATTGGGATCCCTTTTCCTGAGGATTTGCTGGCTGGAAAATCGATAATGCTTTTGCTAAACTTTTTTATTTTATTTACATTTTAAATATTAATATTTCATCTTTTAAATTTGTTTATGTAATCAGAGTAATTTTGGAATGTTAGAAATGCTATGAATAAATAATGTAATAAAGATTATTGTGTAATTTTTATAATAATAAAATAATATAATCAAGGATACATAAGTGATTCAAATATCTAATTTTCTATCTGCATATGTATATAAAGAAAACTACTAAAAAATTTTAGAAATTAAAAAACTTATATATGTACCTATCATGCCTACATTATTATAATTTAGTTTTATCATAAAAGTAAAAAAGAAAGTTATTCGTAAAGTTTATTCTAAATTCAAATATTCTAATCATCTTTAGAACAAGAAATACGATTTATGATTTGCAATATACTTCGTCTGTTTGTTTTTAGTAATCAAAAAATTTTATATAGAAATTTTTCCATCTTATAACATCCGATTACATTTGTTAAGGATCAATTGAAATTGTTAGTTTTTTAGTAATAAAAAAATTTGATACAGAATTTTTTCCGTGTTAGAACATTGAAATTGTTTGTTTTAGTCATCAAAAATTTTATATAGAATTTTTCCGTGTTAAAGCATTGAAATTGTTTGTTTTAGTCATCAAAAAATTTGACATAGAATTTTTTCCGTGTTAAAACATTCGATTCCATTTGTTAAAATTGTTTGTTTTTAGTAATCAAAAAAATTTGATATAGAATTTTTTTTCCATGTTAAAACATTCGATTTCATTTGTTAAAGATCAATTGAAATTGTTTGTTTTTAGTAATCAAGAAATTTGATATAGAATTTTTTCCGTGTTAAAACATTCGATTCCATTTGTTAAAGACCAATTGAAATTAGATTTCATCCTTTGAAATAAAGATCAATTAATTTCTAAAAATAAAATAAAGTTTGGTTAATTTTAAAATGGCAAAAGCATAAAAATTTCCGTATATTTATCTAGAAAAAGAAAACTATTTTTTGTATCCTTTCCAATTCTTTAGACGTTTTGTGAATTTTGAATAGCTTTTGGATAATGGATGCGCAAAATATTCTGTGAATACCGAGTTGATTGTAATATTGAATGCAGAAAAACATTCTGAAAATATATTTCATAGGTATAAAATGTAATAAAAAGTTTCTAAAAAAAATTCCGCTAGCAACTGGTTCCGCCCGGGATCGAACCGAGGACCTTTCGCGTGTAAAGCGAACGTGATAACCACTACACTACGGAACCGACAGGATGAGAGGTTTAGTAGATGGTAAGTTTAGTAGCCTTTCTTATAAAAAGCAAGGACGAAAGGCGTAGGTAGAAACAACCGTTTTTTGTCGAGTAGAATGTGAGTATGACTATGTTCCTCAAGGGAACTTCAAATGAGAGAATCGAATGCATAAGGGGTTTTTTATGTACAAAAGGGAAGAAGAGGAAAAGGTTAATAAAACTCAGAAAAAAGTATATCTGTGATGAAAATTAAACAAATAATTTAAATTCATACAACTTTTTTTAGTGGCTTAGTTTATTCAAATACGGGAAATGAGAAAATATATTTGTTTTAAATTTAATTTGCTTAAAATTAAAATTAACGACTGTGTGAATTTTGAAATGAAATTTACTTGGTGTTCACTATTTTATTTCTGTCTTGGCTTTGATCAGTTTTATTTTCTTTATTGCTCAAATGCAAATATAGATTTTACAAACAAATTGCTTTATTTTTTATTAAATAGTAGTTGAAATAACCACGTTCTAAGTAGAGATTTTCAGTGGTTAAACGGAGATTTTATAATTTTAAAAGAAAAATAATCAGTGGAGAATATTATGATGTGATACAATTTGACATAGCTAATAAAAAATATTTCGAATACTTAGATATGTAGTAGATATATTTAAAAAAAATAAATTTAGCGAAAAATTTGAGTATTATTGTTTTATATCAAGATAGCTAATATTATTTGTTGCATTTCCTTTACAAATAGCAGTAAAAAATTATCTTCTATTAAAATAACAATTTTCCTGACCTTAGAGAAGAATTGCATTTATTAATAGGAACTCACACAGAGGTTTTATTGCGAAATTTCCAGTTTTTCTGCCATATAACGTACGAAATTTAACTTTCTAAACATATACATATTCTTATCAGATCTCCCATGTGAGAGAAATGCATATTGTTAGAACATTTTTCTCTCGTAGTTTTTTTTTAATTCACTTTTGCGAGATTTTTTTGGGTAAATTTTAAGAATGTTTAGGCTTTTTGGTAATTTGAGAATAAGATTAAAAAAGTTACCCACTCAAAACCAGCTGTAATTCCTTGTTGCTTATTGATTCTATAATTTTTGTATAAAAACTTTCATTCACCGTAAAATTGAAAACAAATATATTAACACATCAACAGCAAAATTATTATTCATTCAATACCTACTATTAGCTCACTCGCTTCCTATATCTATATGCATATATATATATATTTATATATCTAGTTCAAATTTTCAATCGTTAATAAAATACTTTCTATCATCCAATTAAATTCAAATATTTTTTTTAAACTTGTAGTGGATAACACACTTGATGTTAACACAGTTTTTTCAAGTATTAATTCATTAATTACCGATTATTTAAATTAAATTAATTACCGGTTTTCGACACCAACTTAGATTCGTTTCCATTGTTATAACAATGCAACTGTTAAAACAATGACAAAAGCTGGCGTCGAAAACCGGTTTTTCAGCCAAACTAGCCAAACCAGGTGTGCATTGTTACAACAATGCAGACAAATCATGGTCCTTTTTCAATTACTACTCTTATATATATATATATATATATATTTTTATAAAAAAAATATCTTGTTCAAATTTTCAATCATTATTAAAATACTTTCAATTCATCCATTCAAAGTAGGAATTGACTTAAATTTTTTTTTATATATTACTTGTCTTTTAATATGCTTGCACATCACGTCATTTTAAATCTTTTCCCCCAAGTATTTCGTGGAATCTAAAGATAAATTTTAACATTTCATTTTATTTTTTTTAAAAAAAATATCTTTATCATGATAATATATTCATTGAGCACGTTTGTGAAAAAAATGGGAGTGCTTGTTCCAAAAAATGACTCACAAAATGATAATATTTTTCATGTTTTTATGTGTGTGTTTTAAATGAAATTTTACTATAAGCAATGAAAAAAAATTTTTTTTTTGATGAAATCTTTCATAAAAGGGAAAACAAGTAAAATAAAGCAGTCAATTCCTACTTCGGTCAACAAAGAAACATTTTATTTGAGTTATTTTCATTAAATAGTTAAAATTAATACAAAAAAATATGTATATACATATGACAGAATCACACTATTAAATGAGAAAATAGAAAGCGATTTTCCTGGCAAAAATTTCCGTTTTCCTTTTCATATAAGGTATTGGACTTTTCTTTGTTACTATTTATTCATCAATTAAATTTAATTATTCTAATAAAATAGTATAGTAAAAAAAATCACAGAAATTAGGCCATTTCAGGTGGGATTCGATCCCACGGCCTTTGGGATAGAAGCCCAGCGTGCTATCTGTTGCGCTACAGGGACACAACGAGCGGTTTTTTTTTTCTATATATGCTGTTGGACTATTATTTTTGTTTTTTTACTGTTTATTCATTTTTTAATTTAATTAATGAATTAATATTTGAAAAGACTGTATAAACATCAAGTATCATCCATTACAATTTTTAAAAAAATGTATTTGAACTTCAATGGATGAATAGAGTGTATTTTATTAACGATTACTTGGGATTGGGTTCTCGAGTTCATGCCACTTCCCGCGATGATGCGGGAATCGGCTGTGAACAAATGAAAATACATACGTCGGTTTCAGATTCATTGGTTCACATATGCTATCTACTCGCTGCATTGAATATTCCACACTGCAAGGTCTAGCAGTCGCTCATAGTTGTTCAAGCACATTTAACATAACAATTCTGTGTTACTTGTATTTTTGTAATAAAAATAGAGAGAGTAATTTGTGGTATTTTAAAGAAGAGGTACAATGTCGAAAATAAGTACATGGAAATAAGGCATACAATTTTAATATACAATGACCACACCTAAGCCACTGGGTAGACCTCAACAACTTACAGATATTAGAAGTAGACAGAACCCTGGAAAAGTTCACCCGCCCCCGATTTAGCCCATACAATGAACAGGTATTTCAGCTAGTGATATATAAAAACTGGTCCTAATCTCTTCTCCCTCAATGGCACCCTTTGAGATGTAATAATAGAGGAATTCGAAGCATGGTAAGAAACTATAGTTAGGTAAGTTCTCTCAAAATACAGATTACTGATAAGACGGAGGTTTTCAAATCGTTGAAAGAAGCCGCATCCATTAATCTTGGGAAAGACTTTTTTTTTTTGCCTCTGGTTGCAAATCAGATATTGAAGAAGTTAGTATTGCAAATACTGTTGTAATTTCTACCCAAATATTTCGTATTGTTCTTTACACAAAGGCAAAGTATACCGTTTTGTCTATTTAAATATTATACTTATTAGATCTTTTGTTAATTTCGAGTGTACGTGTTTTAATACTTTTATTTCTCCTAAATCTTCGCCAAATCATTTGTCGACAAGCTAATACGAAAGGAGAATGCGTGGGAATTTGTTTTCACGCATGTAAAGACAGAATTTGGCGAGATTTTTTTATGTGTCAATGTTCATTTACTTGGCGAAATTGGTCGACGGTACAATACGTACCGAAACTACTATCCTATCAAGCATTGCGCCACCACTGTCTAGGCATAAATAAACTACACAGAAGGTTTTGGCTATGTAGGAAAAATGAAACATGAATATCATTCAATGAGAGCCTTATTTCTAATATCCTCCCCATTGAGTTAAATGAAGGTTAACTCCACACACACAAAACTTTCCATAAACCGTAAGATATCCATTGAATGTTTAAATAATCAACACATTTTACAAGTACTAAAACCAATAGTTATCAATTAAAATATCACAAAAAAAAACAACTTGAAACACAAAAATGTTTAATAATAAAAATATTTTTTTCTGTAAGAGTCACACTTTTCATTCATATCTTGTACGAAGAATTGTTTCAAGAGTTAATGTTTTGTCAACTTCCAAGGGAATTGGTCTTTTTATTGGTTCAGTTCACAAAACTCAGTCTTTATAAGCGTGCAGCTCTAATTTGGCCATCTTTTCCAACATTCATTTTCAGTACTAGAGCTAATGATCCTTAAGACTAGACAGCATCCTTTTTCAAAAAATTTCTTGGTGACAGTAGCAGTAAAGATAACCTATATGTTATATTTAGATTTCTTCTTAAGTTGTGATTCTGAAAGTACAAAGTCAGTTTGACCAGCCATTATTTTACAATTTTAAAAAAATGAAGAATTTTTTAAAGCTTTTTCAAACTTTTATAAAATGTTCAGTTTTTAAAATTTTTTAGTCATTTTAAGTGATTTATGTTTCTTAAATTATTGCAAACAAAAGTTAATATGGATTTGAAAATCTGTTTCCTTGTTGATTTTTAACTATTATTTTTCTAGCTAAACCTGGAAAAAACACGAAAATTTTTAAATTATTAACTTAAGAATTTTTTTAAAAAAAATAATTACAGATCTCTGCCATAAATCCATAGTTACTTTTATAGAGCATACGTTTGGAAGTATATACAAACAATTTCAAGTCTATCTTGAACCGAAAAAAGGCCTCAGGGATTAGAAAATACTTATATCTTCAAAAATTAAAGTCTATGAAAAACGCATTTAATGTTTGTAAAGGCATAAAACAAAAACTTTTATAATGCCTTTAAATCTCTAATTTTTAATATGTTATTTTTCAATGTATGTTCTTCATTAAAACACTACTTTAATTAAATATAACTGAAAACATTTTTTTTAGTTCAAAATATATTTTTGCATAATATTGATAGCATTTGTTACAACATGTTATTTGACTTAATCTTAATGTAATATTTTCACAAAAGTTTTCAAAAACAAAGCATTTATGTACAAAATAATAATGATACTAACTTAAGCTAAAAATTGCCAGCTTTGTACATAAAATTATTTTTTTTTCGGTTTTAAACAGGGACACAGTTTTTGCAAGTTAGAGTTTTTGTTGAGCGACTTTAAAGCATCTATAATATAGCACTACAATATGTTTACTATAATGTATTTTGGTGCATCATGGAAATATTCAGTTTTATCAGCAATACTTGAATTCGAAATACTTGTATTCGGTACTTGAATAGTAGAATACTTGCATCAGTTGAGGGCTGATTTTTAGATACATCATTTTCAGTAGTATTTCAACTCTTTGAAATATTGTTTTTAATAGTAACCTAAGAACGCTATAGCCATGGCATTTTCTCAACGGGAAAAAATTAGTGATAAAGCTGCAAAGAAATATAAACTATTTCTTAAAACAAAAATTGGCTTTGAAATCAGTCTTAATTAAGTATTACTATGGGTACTTAGAAAACTCAAAACACAATCAACCAGGAATGATTTTATTGATGAAAATTGAAATTAATTACCATTTCACACTGAAAGAGTCGATTGTGCTCAAAAATATTTTTAATTAATTCAAGTTAAGGGTGGAAAAATGCTTTAAAATTAAACCAAAACCCAAGCCCAGAAAGCTTCAAATATCTTAAAAAACTAATTTATTATCAGATCCGAAATTCGGTGGCAAGTTTCCCAATGATATAAACTTACAAGAAAATGCGCACACAAAAAAATTCTCGATATATTTGAAATTTGCAGGGTACTGTGCCACCTTAAATGTCTTTTTTACTATCGCCTTGTTAAGGCATGATATTTTAGTTACGCTTTGATACGCTTCCGTAGGACCAACTTTTAGAAACCCGTACTAAGTATCGGCAAACCGGTTAAGGGGTTAACTTTCACCTCCAATATTCCTGGAAAATTAATTTTGGGAGCAGGGTCACGGGAGAAATGAATTCAATATGGGATCAAAAATTTGCGTAATTGATAGAAGAGCCCATTTATATCTGCTATGATTTACCCCTCCTCATGAGAATCAAATTTACACGAAATTACATCCCCTTTAAATTCCAATTTAAGTGAGCCTCAGAATCCCTAGATTCTAAGTGATCTATTTCCACTGGACAATTTGACTGGCATCCTCGAAGGTTAAATTTTACCAATGACAATCATGTTCAGTAATGTGTGTGTTCCGCAATAAGTTTATTCACTTCTTTGACTGAGCTTAAACTAAAACTGAGTGTCCTCGACTGTTGTTATAGCTTGACATTAGCTGCGAAAGATCCCTGACGTAAACTTGAATCAAAATGTCCTCGAATCCGAATCTATTTTTCATATGCTCTATTGCTTTTAAATATGTATCCGCAATCGTAGGAAATCTATCAACCACATATCACAAGCTTTCAGAACCGTAGCTTGAATTAAATACACGAATTTCTCATGGTTCTTTAATTTTTAATCTTTATGTATATTCACGGAAGTTTCCGAAAACTGAGTCATTCAAGAGGATTTTCATTAAATAGTTTAAGCGGTAAATCCGATACTTTCATTGACAATTTAAATTCGGGATTTCAATTTTGTGGCATTTCTACTTCTAATTTTGAAATAATCTCCTTCGGTTTGCATTTCTTGTTAATTTTTTAAATCATATTTGTTATTTTTTTAAATCTGAAAATAGATTACTTTTGTAGATTTTGGCTTTGCTAGATTGGTAACAGTCCATAATGGTTGACGGCTAATTTGCAACGTTTTTACTGAAACTGCAGTTAGGTCTAATGAATAAAAGAGAATTGAAGATATTTGTGCACAATTTTACAAGGCTGTAACGATAAACATACACACACACACAACCAACATCTATCATTTTAGGAGGGAGAATATGGGAAAAAATAATTTTTATGTGTTAAAGGGTTAAAAAAAGGATTTATCTTTTGTTAAGTATGATTGCAATCGTACAATCAGAAATTATCTCAATCTTTACATTATTAAGTAATGTCACTAATTTTTAAAATGCATTTGATTCAATAATTTTATATAGTAACATAAAATGAAAGAAATACATGGCATAATAAAATTGATAATACAAAATAATATCTCTAACAAAGCTAGAAGATTTAAACCAGATTTCAAGTAACCCACTTTGAAAATGATGGAAGAGTCTATTATAGAAGAATTAACTAAGTGTATGTATAACATGGAACAGAATTAGAACTTTAAAATGTAAGAAGCCAAAAGATTCAATAGACTAAAATGAAGACCTGTTATGATTTCTAAAACTGTTGCTGATTAGGAAAAATTAGGGTTAAATATATTTATGATCCTACCTTCCCTGTTCAGCAGAAATTTTATACATAACAGGAAAACATACCAATATTGAAAAGTTAGGCCTAAAACAACCACGTGTAATTTGCAACCAAAATAAAAATAAAATAAAATAATAGAAAATATGAAAGGAAATGAATCCTAACAAATACAAATAAAATAATTTTGAAAAGAATAATGAAGCAAAAACTTACATGAAAAAATGCAAATAACCGGAGAGCGGGAAAAAACTGTACGTACGAGAGCAATACGCTAAATCATCGTTAAAAATGACGTGTTAAGTTGGTAAAACCAGAATATATATATATATATATACATATACTAGCCTAAATATAAAGAGATCATTTTCATTGATTTCTATTCTATTTTTAGTAATTTAGAGAAAGGTCAAGGGGAATATAGATAACAAATAGCAAATATTATTGCAACTAGATATTTCAGATAGCATTGATTACATTGACTTATCAGCCGGCTGGATGGCGTGGTTGGTTTGTCGCTGGCCTTCTGTACCCAAGGTTGCGGGTTCGACTCCGGCCCAAGTCGGTGGATTTTCGTGATGCAGAAAATCGACAGCGGCCATGTCGTATGATTATACGGCATGTAAAAGATCCCTAGAGTGTCTGTATGGCTTGGGTGCTCTCGGCAAAATTAAATCCTGGTACAAGTTCGCATCGTCAGAGCCCAGGTGCCTTCCTCTAGGGAGGAAACTGGGCGTCAAAATTCCCTGCGGCAATTGGTATCTGCCTATATGATGTCGCACTAAAAAGAGATGCCAGCTCTTGGGGATGTACTGGGTCTGCAATGGTAAAAATACCAATCCGCAGCCCATTGGATTAAAAAAACATTGACTTATCATCAAAATCTAAAAATATATTCGTATTTTTTTTAAAAATAGTATTCAAAAGTCAATCGCTCACAATTAGGTTTAGAATTTTAATCTTTAGTAATATGAACAACTCGCGAAAAAAGTTTCTTTTACGCTAAGACGTTATACACCTATTATTGTGAGGATAATAACTATTGCTCATTACGACACTAACAAACATCGACACATTACGTTTCTATTTTTCTTTAAATAAAAGAAAATATCAATCATTACATATATGCCAAACCTTCTTGCAAAAAATTCCTCCTCATTTTATTACATATAATACTTGAACAGAATATTCTCACTCTCATTTTATTACTTGCTATCTTTACGTTAGTACAGTGCTTCTCAAATTTTCAATATTGGCGAACCAATTTTCAATCACAGTTTTCATCGCTCCCATTCCTCCCCATACAATGGCAATGCTTTGAATGCTGTAATAATGTACTTTGACACTAAAACTACAATACGACCTTAACCCGCGATCACTCGCACGGGGTGTTCACTCGGGGCGCATTTATTCTCCTTTGGATTAAATTCTTCAGCAAAAATTTAACTTATATTGCACACACACACCGTTATACACTGGTGTCCAAAAGTTAATCATAAATCGTAAAATACGAAAAACATGGAGTAAATATTCGTAAAATTATTCCAAATTTCTTGCGGATATTAATTGGGGGAAGAAGAAACATTGGGTTTATGCCAAACTTTTCAGTCGACTACGTCCTGCGCGAAACACCGGCGCATGTCGGAACGCGGAGAAACTGATTCACGCAGCATAGGCAGTTCAGACAAGTTTCGTGCAACTGCTGTGCGAAGGAACGTTATTAACCATCAAACAAGGTGAATGATGGCACAAAGACGCCAATTGGACATGTTTACGAAAAGAAGAATCGTTGGAATGCTGGAATCCACACGATCACAAACCGAAGTGTCTCGAATTCTGAATGTGGACCAGTCTGTGATTTCAAGACTGTGGCAGAGGTTTCAAAGAACGGGAGATGTTACCCGACAACCAGTATCAGGTCGACCAAGAGTCACAACCCCTCGCCAAGACCGATAACTGGTAATAAGTGCGCGACGTCAGAGGGGCAGTGCTGCCAGAGCACTGGGTTCGGCGCTCACAATCACCACAGGAATACGAATTTCGAGACAAACTATTTACAGGAGACTCAATCACTGACCACACGCCTTATTAAACTGCAGCATCAGTATTTTATTTAATGTTTTCTTTCATTTTTTCTTTGAAGTGTGAATCCTTGCTATGCTCAATTTTCTTTCAAACTCTTACTTTGGATAATAAAATTAATTATTATCATTCTTTTGATTTGCTTCCTTATTTTAAAACCATTTTACACTCACATATCACGTTTCCCTCCATTCTGATTTACAGTTCCTTCTTTATTCATATAATTATCAATTATGCTTAACTTTTGGGCACCAGTGTACATCAGGTATAAAAACGATAGCCTTAAAAACAGCAAAAGAGATTAGCATAAAAATTTTTTTTACTTCTTCATGTATCAAAATACTGTTTATTTAAAAGAAACCACTTGCCTTCCTTATGAACTGAAAGATTTTTAGTTCTAGAAGTATGCTATATTAGTTTTTCAAAAGTTTGGGATAATACCTCGAATAAATGACTTCAAAACATAAGATCAATGTATACTAATTTTTCAGATTTCTTCGTCAAAAAGGAAGGGGGAGGGGGGTTCGCGCGTTATACGGTGAATATACCTAAAAATTAAAAAAAATCAGCTTGAAAATATCGGTGCGCATTATATGCCGGATTTTACGTTAAGTTGTTTTATATCTGAAAAAATATTCCAAACTCGGGTCCTATTCTTTAAGGCTGTTTTCGCCATATGTACGAGAGCTTGAAATTGGTGAGAAATACCTTTTCGGACAGAAAAAATGCTCAATTTTTATAAAAATTTGTGACATTGTATAACTCACATGCATTTGTTTATAGTAAAGTGTCTTTAAAATTTCAAAATATTTCATAAATAACTAGTTTTTTTTTTAACGTGATAAAGGGATAGCTCATTTAGCATTACGGTATAGGAGAAAAAATGCAAAACAAATTTTATAAAAGAAAAATGTGTCAACTCGTATAAAAGTGAGTAGTATGATAAAATAAGTGATTCTCTACAGGATAGCGAAGCCAGAATATAATATTAATGTTTGAACAGTGGCGCACACAAGGGGGGTGTCCTGGGAGTTCGGACCCCCCCCCAAAGCCCTTGAGTTTTTTCGATTGATGATAATCCTATATATATAGCGTAAAATTTAATTAAGTACTTGTAATTAACACTTTATTTTATTAATTAATGCTAATTATTAATTCAGTAACTTATTTTTTACTGTTTCTTGTTAACAAAATCAGAAGAGTCAATTGGTGTTGTCTTGAAGTATGTTACGAGTTGGGGGACTTTCGACAATGGACTCCCCCCCCTTCCTTGAAAATTTTTTGTGTGCGCTATTGTGTTTGAGTATTTTTATATCTGAAAAAATATTCCGAATTTGGGCCTATTCTTTAACGTTAACCGAAGACAGTCATAACTAAAAGCGAAGATAGCCTTTACAAAGACTGACCTATAATAATCAAATGTTTTCGAGCACCTCATCTGTTCTCTTCTCACAATCTATTTACTTATCTATTAAATTTTTCACGGATACGACTTGTTGGTAAACAAAGCAGTTGGCTAGGAACGGTCTTTGTATTTAATCCTTCCGCATAGGAACATTTCACCTCGGTGTCTGCAAGCATCCGATTGAACGCTTTTATTGCAGTTTATGAGCAAAGTTCAACTCGATCGGGCGCTTTATGATACTTTACTTGTGGCGTTATCTTGTCACACGAGGAGAGGGTACTTCCTGAACCAACTTCTCAATGGACGCCGAAGCTGCATTGTTGTTCGACAGGTACATTTTCGCGGATTTGATACGAGATAGGCCTGGGTACGGTCTTGCACGAAGGCAGAAGAGATAGCGGACGGTTTAATGTGGCGGAAGGGTTGGGTTTTAGCACGTTAACTTAATGATTTGTTTGACTGTTGCAAGTGTACTAAAATTCAGTCTAAAAATTAATGCAAGCAAAAGCTGATATTGAACGCTAATTGAACTGTTTTATTATAACAAAATTAATTAAATGGTTAATTTGAAACTTAATAGTAATATATAATAATTTTGAAGCTAAGTAATATAACATAACAATGGGATGTTAAATATGGAAATTTTATCAATCTTTTCTTGTTTTGAGTGCATTTTTATAGCAAACATCTGCGTAAGAGAGCTTTCGGAAAAGTTCTTGGAATTCAGCGAAAGGAGAGGCATTTGACTGATATCTCTGATATGTGTGTATCAAAATACCCAAAAGTATAGAAATTTATAAAAGTAAATATAATACTATATAATTTAATTACATACTCGCTTAAAAATTTTTAAAATAAAACTATTCATTTCTATTTAGGTTGAATGCAGAACCAAGCAAGAATTTATAATTATTAATAATATACAAATAAAATATTAAAATTATTCTGTTAGAAATTATTTGTTAACATTCATAGAGAATCTTTTAAAAATAAGTTGAAAACTTGAGTAAAAATTTTACTCAGAAGATAAATTTATAAGCTTTATATATATATTAATGTATATTAGATTGGTGTGTATGAAGTGTCAGATTTCTTAAAGTGAGCATATAAAAATGCATATCTTTTTTCGAAAGCTGTTTATTTAATCAAAGAGAGATCACCCCATTACTATATCTCCATTTGCTTCAATACACCTTTCCCGTCGAAATTTTAATACATATAAGCTTGTTTTAAGGAAATTCTGATCTTTTTAACACCCTTTTATAAGCTTCACTTGTATGTAACGGAATCTTTGAACTCAATTTTTACCCACTTAAAAAAATCAAACTAATTCGAATTTTTGCTCACTTGTCCAGGACCGATGACAATACAATAATTTAACAATTTTGTTCCATTGTCCTGATCAGGACTAACATTTACATTTTCAGATCCCATCCCGCATCTGACGACTCATTTCAGATCCCATTTCCAGATTTGGCGATTAAAAGATAAAATTACAACTTAGTTCGATTAATTATAAGGGTATTTTTTAATTTTTTTTAAAATTAGAATGTATTAGTCAATAATAAAGAATTTATCAGACTGTCTTCCTTTTCGTACTGTTTAGTCCGTAAAAACTGTTCTAAACGTTTGAAAAAATAAAATTCGGTTGGCGAAAATTCTGTTAATAAGCTGGGGGCTGCAAAATTTCATGTTTAAATTGCTTTAATGTTGCAATTGTTTTCTACGATGGACGTATGCGGTCGAGCATTGTCGCGGAGAAGAGTTGGTCATTAACAAATGATGGGGGAATAATTTTCAACTTGTCATCAATGTACTCGCGTGAGTGAATATTAACGTCGCTTTGATCAGTTATATATATATATATACACACACGAGGGTTTTGGCGACGGACCGTGTCATTTTGAACCATGATCAAGTGACGCGGACGCCACCTGACCTGGCACCCCCTCTCTTAACTACCACACCAACAGGAGGACGTTTGAGCTCTCGACAGATTTAACGTGCATCGCTCCCCTACACGGCGGGTCTTCAGTGGTACTGGGCTCGAACTCATGACACGCTAGCCATGATCCGATACCCTGACCACTTGGCTACCGCGGCCACTCAATGTACTGGCAGTATTATAGGTACAGTTGGATTCGTTTCCAACAATGTTTTCATAGCACCTTCTTTCACAGAAGTTTTGCGTCTTCCACGCGGTTCATTACCAGACTAAAATTTTTCAAACCAATGCAGCTCTTTCCGGTCATTAACAGTACCTGGTGCCTGTACCAGTACCTCCAAATGCCTGGTTTATAGTGCGTGCAGCTTTTGCAGCATGATTATCAAGTTTATACTCATAAAAAATTTCATATCCTTACGAAATTCAAAACAAATAATAAAATGGAGCACGTATGAGAAAATCCAGGGACTTTTTTTAGGACTTTTCTAGGCCCTACCTGAGATCTTTAAAAGTAGACAGTATATAGCATGCATTGCCAAATACGCATACAAACGGTAATTTGAAACAAAAAAAAAAGTGCACGACTCAAAACCTAGGTACAAGCTAGCTCTATCGTTGACTATATTTCAACTAAATAAGCTGAATGATTGTTTATGGCATTAGGCCTAGGCCTAGACGTGGACAATGGTCATCCCACAATAATAGTCTTGCTAATTTTACCAGTTGACATGCAGTTTGGAATTATTATTTTTTTTTTTGGAGAAAATGTACGGGAATAATATACTTTCGACAATTCGAAGTTGGAGGGACCAATGAAAAACTTCGAATTATCAACAGGGTAGAAAAAAAACCTCCCAAAATACACGAATAGAAATTTTTTCCGAACACATTTAAATTTGAAACTGTGTAATAAAACAACAATTGTGTACATATGTATGAAATTATTTTGAAGCATAAATATTATACAGAAGTTAAAAGTCTCCTGTATTTAAAGAATGCATTCACAACATGCATACACAATCCTACGCATCTCTTCTTCACATTAGCGGACCATCCCTTCTGAGTGCATGAATAGCAAGGTCACGTGTGAAAACTAAAGATACGGACGGCTGACAACAGGTGAGCTTGGTCTATAGTCTACTTGAAGAAGAAAAGCAATAAAAGTGTCTTTTCGCCTGAGGAATCAGAAAACACGAAGGGGTAGCAGACAGACGGCCCTCAAAGGGGCAGGGGAGACACGCAGAAATAATACAACGCAAAAATTATAAGCTCCAATCTGTTTGCTACAGGACTGTACATGACAGTGATTGTTCGAAATGGTGAGAGTTTTACAAGATAACTTCAAATTTTCGCGTGTTGTAGTCTGGCCAGCCACAGATTTTACTTCGAAATATTGAGTGTACTAAAACGTATTGTTTTAGTTCGAAATATCAAGAGTTATTTTAGGGACTGAGCAAATACTTCGAATAATTATCGAAAGGTTCGTATTATCGAAAGTTTGAATTATCGAGAGTCGATTGTATATATATTCGGCCATTAAAATTATTCGGATTATGATCTTATTAAGGCTGATTCGAGGACAAAATGAGGCCCGGCCCCAGTTGGCCTCCATCCCTGTTGAAACCTAACTCTGGCTATACCACTATAAATTAGATTATGCCAAAAACAAAAGCTTAACAAAATGAGACAAACGTTCACATATAAAGAAAAATCCGACATTTTATATGTACCATTCTAATATATGCAAAGGATTTTTTTTCCTTTCATTTTAAGCAATCTCTGTTCAAAACATTAAATATCTTTAAAAAAAACAGAACCAGTTACTGACATTCAGGGCGAAAAATTCCAAGACAACCGATATTGGTTGCTCCATTTGTCCATGAGAAATTTGAGAGATTTTGGAGTCTCAACATCTCCCGACACTTTCTTGGTTGCGGAGATAAAGGGCAGATAAATCCCTTAAATAATCTTTGTCAGGAAACTGGTTCCCATTTGTGTACCCCACTAAGAAATCCCAGGAAATTCAAACAATATTATCGTTGCTGGGATTGCTGAAATATTTATCTGACTTTCTTTCAGTACAATTATCGTTCACATACACAGCAGAATCCCGAAAACTCGGCCTAATGTGAACCGAAGGGCGGCCGAGTGTGTGGAAATGATCGGTTATCGAGAATGAGATTTTAAAAAAATAGGTACGGTGCTTCACCGAAAACTATTGTACAACACCTGAATGTATTGTTTGCTTGAGAACACAACAGACAATAAATTGCAAAAATATACCCTTAAACAAAGGAAAAGTACGTACTTTATGAAGGCATAGAGCACAATGGTCTTCAGACCGTGTTCCACGGAACCCTGGGGCTCGAGGAGCCGAAGGGCACGGACACGATGCATTACCAAGGGTTCCACGAATCACAATAAAAAATCAAAAAGAAACTTATGAACAAGAATTTAAAGCTCATCTCTATCACTAAGAAACTGAAAATTTTATTTATACAATAGATTTATTTTGCACATACTTTTTAAACTTTTATTATAATAGATAAAAGAATATTAAAGCATTTAATCTCTCTATATATATTACCTCCTAGATTGGGAATAGTTTGTTTACTACCTCGGGTTAAACGAGATAATTTTATACTCGTTAGTACGATGTCTTGCAAAAACCAAACAGCTTTCTAGTGGGAAATACACCTTTTTGTATTTATGGAAAAAACACCTATAATGAAAGAGAGGGAGCATCTTATCGACATATCAATAGATTCGATGTTAAAAATCTTATTTGAAGCAAGAACAGCTCCTAAATTATATGTTGCAAATTCATCCAAAATACACAGTATTTCTCCCACAGCTATAAACATTTAAATGCCATTCAGAATAATGTGTATAAGTGAGAAATATTTCTTACACAACGTGAGTAACTACAAAGTATAGAAACAAATCAAGCTTCTAAGTGTATGTGTGAAATAGAGTTCTACGAAACTACTTTCTAGTTCTAGGGGTTCTTCGAAAACACCTTTTAGTTCTAGGGGTTCTACGAAAACACCTTTTAGTTCTATGGGTTCCGTGAGTTGAAAAAGTTTGAAGACCACTGGAATAGAGCATTTACTACATGAAACTGAAAATTAATGAGTATATAGTATACAGTAATTTACCTGATCAGGTACACCTCAGAAAAATACTTTATGAAGGCATGAAGATATCTATAATGAAAATCAAGTTTCCGGCTTTGTAAAAAACTGGCAAATGAAATGCGCAATTTTCTTTTGTCTTCCGTACTGCACTTTGCGTTCTGCGGCTTCCTCACGATGACGACAAAGGAACAGTAAGTGCGTTACCGACGCACCTTGTTCAAAATACTGAAAGGCGGTTTTGACAGCCTCTAGTCTTACACTATGTGATATTTTAGGAGTTTGTACGGTGTTCTCAATGTTAACGTCTTCATCACTTTCCAGCATTTTTTCTTGAACTGTGACAGCAGCAAAAATTTCAACATCAGAAAAATGTCTTGCTCTGTATTGTTCTAGAACTTCTATTGGACGTCATTTTCCGACCTGCAAAGGTGTGGCCGAGGGACTCTACTGTAATCCTTATTTCGGACACTTAACCTTTTTTCAAAGTTAGTGGCGTATTAATCTGTGAATCTGAAATTCTGTTAAGCAAATGGTTAAGAAATTAAGACAATATGGTTTTTGACATTTGTCTTGCTTTCCATCACCTGTTATATCATGGCCGCCATGTCATGTGTTCGAGCCCTCGTACCTCTGAAGACCCGCAGTGTAGAGGGGGTGATGCACCTTAAATCTATCAAGGTTCAAAGTCCTCCCGTTCGCGTGGTATGGTAGTTTGAGAAGACGGGGTTCCAGGTCAGATGTCATCCTTGTCATCTGACTGAGATTAAAAATTATGATGTTCGCCACAAGTGAGTGAATATTAATGTCACACACTGTTCAGCTACACGAGGGCTTTTGGCGATGGACGTCGTAATTTTGAACCATGGTCAAGTGACGAGGACGACACATGAGCTGGCACCACCTCTAACCTAACTACCACACCACACCAACTGGAGGACGTTTGAGCTTTCGACTGATTCAACGTGCATCGCTTCCCTACACGACGGGTCTTCAGCAGTTCTTGGCTCGAACTTATGACACATCGGGTTGTTCGACAATAACCCTCATATTGCTTTACAATGCGACGTAAATAAGTACTCAGTAACTCACTTCTTGTGTTATACGAATGCAAATACAATATGTAGTACAGCAATCTTGTCTACATAAAACACAGTCCTTCACAAATTATGTTCCTCCTGGTTTTTTTCAATTGCTATTTTAGGATCTTTTTCAAAAACTGATTCCAAAATTCGATTAAACTAAATTCATGGATCTCTTTGTAATATAAATTCGAAAGGAAAAAATTATCCAAGCTTACCTTTAAAAATATTAGAATCCCACACAAACGAGAAAAGCAAATGAAGGCAGTTCTGAATATGTTAGGTCATCACTTAAAAAATTCAAGTCGAAATTAATTGTAGAATAAAGAGCTGCACTCAGACAACTCAGCTTTAGTGTTGAAATTTATACTTTGTGTGATTCTACAGTTTACTTCATACTCAAGTCTCTAATGTACTCTAAAAAAAAAACCATTTTGAGATTTAAGTACCCATGACCACCAGCTTCTGAAAAGAAAAAATTCCCCTTTCTTTTTTTCCCTAAAGAATAGTACCACTTATTCCAGGAGAGCGTCTGTTATTTTAAGAGGTTCAAGGTTAATTGCGAGAAAATTTCAATTTAACTTGCTTTTAAAAAATATATGAGCTAAGCTTCGAACACTAACGACTATTTTGTTGAAGTGTGGTGATTATAAAATGAAACAGCACGTGCGTATTCTTTTGAAGATCACAATGTTTGCTTTTATTAATCAAATATTTCTAGTTAGTTATAAAAATTTACCTACTTCAAATATGTGTTTGTTATGAATTAATGTTATCATAATATGATCCGTTTTCTTTGAAAGTGGTGTAAGTTTATTTTATACTATTTTTTATATTTTATTTTAAGTCTATATTATATTGTATTTGAATGGTTTGAAAAATATTGGTATATATTAAAACGCTCATTTTTTGTTTTTTAAATATTAAATTGATTTAATTTTATAACTTGATCGTTTTTAAAGTATTAGTTAAAAGAAATTTATACTATTGACTATGTCAAATGTACTATTGACTACACCACTGTGAAAGTCAAAAAAAAATATGAAAATCATACATTTTGATAAAGTTTTAAATATGGGATTTCAATTGAATCAAACTAATTTTTTAAAGAAATTATTACTAAACATGTCAAAAAAAATAAAAAGCCTTTATTTCAATATTAAGTGAACAAACAGAACACACTACTAAATTTTATACACTGAAATATAAGCCGGGGAAATAAAAAAAAATTCCAGCGAATGAACGGAATTTTTTTCTCTCCATTAACAGTGTTGCCACACATAAAAATGAAGTAGAGAAACTTATGTAATTTAATTTTTAAACTAAATATTGTGTCTTTGCGAAAAGTTTACTATATACACCACTTTCAAAGTAATTATATTTGTAATTTCAATAACTAAGTAAATTTATATTGACAAAATGGTGAAAATTTTGAAGGATTTTTTTGGGAACTATTGAAAGATAAAAAGTCGTTGCAGATTGCCTTCAATGTTATTATTTCCTAACTTTTTTATCAAAAATGGACTTAACCACTTTCAAAGGAAAGGGCTTATTTACGTTATAAAAGTTTTTTTTCCAAAGAATTTTTGTTAGAGGAATGATTAAATCTTTTATTAAATAAGGAGCATTGTTAGTATAAAAATACGTAGAAAGAATTTGTCTTTCACATTATCAAACATCAAAAATATTTAATTGGAATATTATATATAAGCATATAACACACTCACAAAGCATGTTTTAAACTATAAAAACTTGCAAATTACCAAAAAGTTGCAATAAAATCTGTGCATTTTTTTTATTTTAAAAATGATATGTTTTTTAAGATAATCGTTAATTTTTTGACAGATTTAAAAGAATTTCACATTAATTTGATAATTTTTTTAAAAATTTCTGTTTGGTAATTTTCTCTTCCTTCTAAAGCAAAAATACTTTGAATGTTTCAAAAATAATGCTTAAAATACGATTGAATCTGTATGCATAGCTCTTGTGTGAAAACAAGATATCAATCATTGGCATGGCCAAGTAATTTTAGCGCGTTTTTCACATGTTGTATTTTACAATAATGCAACTAATGAACTTTTTACTAACAGAAAGTAGTACTGTACTAAAAAAAAAAAATTAATGATTAAATTTAAATATGATTTGGCTGATCTAGGGCACAAATGCGACCCAATGCCGAAAACCCGAGGTCAATTGGTTGCTTATTGGCTGAGAAAAAGGTACGACAAAATATGGAACAAAGACGAAATTTGCGTCCTAATAGCGCTTTTGTTCCACTACGTGAAAAACGCGCTAAAAAGCGATTAGTCAAATAAGATTAAAAGGCAGGAACTACATCTGTTGCCGTAATCCATGTGTTCCAGGAAATTTTGCTTTTATAGCCCACGTATTTCTAAACATAAAGGACCTTTGTTGTCTTGATTTTTACGGGTTTTATATTACAAACGAGTAACTTTTAAACATGGGAACAACGAAATGTTGAATTTTGTAGACCAAATGCAGTAAATATTTATGGGTAGAAATTTTCAAGGAACATCATATAAGAATTTTCATCGTCTATTACTTGTCGCAAACTTTGTAAACCAAAAGGAGAGTCATCCTCCCCTAAATATTATGTTGTTTTATTGTTTTGCGCTACTCTGTGTACACATTGTATATATATACAATGTTATACAGAGTAGCATATATATATGTAATAATCCCCATTAATTTAATTTTTTATTACTTTTAATTATTTATGGTCCATCCCTTCAGGGGGGGGGGGGACCCACGTTTAAATAATAAACTAGCTAGCCGCCTAACGAGAACCTTTGGAATTACATCCATCCACCCACCCAGATCATGTGATTTGAGCTTCCTACATAAACCGAGGTTTCTGGAAATTCTTTCTTTTTTCTATCTTTGTCCTTTATCATGTAGCCGGCTGCAGCACGTAGTGTCTTAGTTTTCTTTTTTCTGTATTGTGTCATCCATTCCCTGTTTTTATGTTGAGATGTGTCTGCTTGTGTGTCTCACCATGTTTAATAAACAAGATTTAATGCCACAAAGACTACCACGTCGATAACGTTGAATATGCAATATCAACCATCATAGAAAATCGTCTAATATTTCCATCCACTCGCCACGGCATTATAGTTATCGTTACTATTCGCCAGGAATATTTCATATATATATGTATGTTCAGTTAAGAATCCTACAGAATGCCATAGCTGTAAAAAAAGAAAACCTACGCTGCTTTAATTGTTTCACTTCTTTAAAGAAAGCAAAAAACAGCATTACTTTCAAAGTACTTTGCGAAAATTATCCATATTGTGATAAGAAGAACATGTGTGTCTGCGAGTGCGGTGTAACGTAATGATGGAAAAGCCCAGACACACGAAATTTGGTACGTTGCAAATAAGGGTGATTACGGTGCACCTCAAAGCGAATTTTCAAAATTAGCTTCACATTATTTCTGTTTAACGCTGTACTGATTTCTGAGATACTGATAGTCTGAATTTTGAGGAATTTTTGAAGACTGTGTTAAAATGTGCCAAATTTCGATTTTTTAAAAAAAATTATTTTTAAATCGTTTTAGAAATTTGTTGATTGAAATGACACAATATTCATACGGTATGTGAAATTAACATTGACCTTTCTTTAAGAAACAAAAAAAAAAAAAAAAAGGGTAAAATATATTGTATATATATTTTCCGGATGGATATGGATTATAACGGACATAGATTCAACTGTAATGGATTTGATATACAGTGGTGCTCAAAAGTGTTCGTACACTTTCAATTTTCTATAAAACAAAGTTTTCAACTAATAATAATTAATGCATCGGAATTGTAATTTTTTTATGATGTCTGCAAATTGTTCTAATTTAAAAAACATAATATTTTTTAAATCATAGTGTTTATGATTTAAAAAATTAATAATCAAAAACCTACTGAAAAGTTACGCTACAAAAGTCTTTTTGTACACTTAAAAATAATTCTTAACTTAGCTTTAAATATTGTATTTCTTTCTTATTTTAGTAGGATATCTTTTTATGTTCATAACAACTTTTAAACGTCTTGGTATAGATTTTATCAGTTTTTTGTAATTTCGGCAGCGATGTTCCTCCATTCTTTTGGGGTCATTGTTTTTATTTCACATTTTGTTTTATATGTCATGTTTTCTTACTTTAAATTCAAATTCTTACCAAATATGTTGTACTGGGCTTAAATCAGGTGATTTAGGTGGTGTTTTCAGAGTTTGGGGACAGTTCAGAATTTGAGACACCAGAAGCGTACATTGAGAGCAGTGCACTTGGGGTCATTATCCTGTTAAAAAATAAAGTCTCCTACACCCAATATTTGGGTGGATAATTTCAAATTATTCTGTAAAACATTTAAATAAAGCTCATCATTCACAATACCATCAAAAAATACCAAATAACTTGTAATGCTTGTCGGTTCCTGCTTCCCTCTAATCCCCTTGCCTACTCTCGGACCCGACTAGATGTGTGGGAAGAACTGAATAATCAGTCGACATCATCCACTCTAATTATTTTACTGTCACAAAATATCAAACAAGCACAATTATAATCTAATTAAGAATAATGATCAGCAAGCAGAGCGCGAAGGTGAGACTCGTTAGCCTGGGAATAATATTAAGGACCCTCAACTGATTCCACGATAAATTATACAAGCTCAATATCAACTACGCGACCACTAATAAGCTAAACTTCTATTTAAATAAGGATCACGATACCTGTACTCTTGTGAATCCTGCTGTTGAGGCCTTGAACGGTAATCTTTAACTGGATTCGATCACCCCCGAGTGGTCCTCTCTTAGAATTCTTCAATTGACACTTTTATAAACTCAGATTTGCACTTAATAAATTCACGATCCTCCACTCACCAACTAACTCTAAAAAAACTTGCGAAAACACAATTTATATAATATACTTAATTTGCATAATCACGTTTTCTTTCTTCGGTGAAAGTTGGTTGGCAAACATATTTCCCCAGAAGAGTCCCCAAAGGGTTAGTCATAGACACGTATAGATCCGTCACAAACTTAATCCTGAAGCCAATTTACACCCCCATAATGCTACCTCTATGCTTCGCTGCTCCAACTAAATTCTTGGGGTTAAGTTTCAGAAAATTCAACATTGACAGCAAATTGATTGAAATGATTCTACATTTTTGGTTCTAATGTCGTATAATAGTTTGGAGAAGAAAAAATGAGGAGTTCCTAAGAATTTTGTTGATTAGTGAAATATATTTGTAGGTGAAGTTGTTAATGTGTGGGTGTTTTAACCGGCTTCATGATTACGTAATTTGGTATTTTTTTATGGTATTGTAAATGATGAGCTTTATTTAAATATTTTAAAGAATAATTTGAAATTATTCGCCCAAAATTTAGTTATAGGAGATTTCATTTTTTAACAAGATTAATGGCCTCAAGCACACTGCTCTTAAAGTACGCTTCTGGTGCCTCTATAACTGTCCCCAAATTCTGAAATCACCTGATTTAAGCCCAGTACAACATATTTGGTAAGAATTTGAATTTATTGCAAGAAAACATGACATATAAAAACAAAATGTGAAGAAAAAACAATGGTCACAGAAGCGTGGAAAAAATAAATGCAGAAATTACAAAAAACTGATGAAATCTATACCAAGACGTTTAAAAGTTGTTGTGGACGCTAAAAAGTATCCTACTATGTAAAATAAGAAAGAAATACACAATATTTAAAGCTTTATTGAGAATTTTTTTAAGTGTACGAAGATTTTTGTGTTGCGTAATTTTTAGTAGGTTTTAGATTGTTAATTTTTCAAAATAATACTTACACTATATTTTAATAAAATTCGTTATGTTTTTTTAAAATAAGAACAAGTTGCAAATATTTTTAAAATATTACAATTCTGATATTTTAATTTTTATTTGTCGAAAACATTAAGTTTTATAGAAAGTTGCAAAAATGTATAAACACTTTTGAGCGGAACTGTATAAATTTTTAATAAGGTCATTTGTAATTTCAATAATCAGCCAGCAAATTTTAACTTTTTCTTTTTTTTCTTTCCATTGAGGAAGATAATCACTTCGTTTTGCGTAGTTCTGACGCAATTCACCCAGCATATGACATCGCATTCTATCTTCGATTTCGTGGAGTTATTTGGAGATCGTTACATTAATCATTAAAATTATTTAATTTTTAACTAAATTATTCAACTTTATTTTAAAATCACACATCAGGGTGAAAAGAACAGGTATTGCAACCAGAGAATAATAATAATGGGTTAGAACCTAAAAATAATCTTTTGGCTTTCAATGATTAGTACAAAAAAAAAAAATACTGCATCAATTAAAGCTTGATTTAAATATGTTGTGGTTTAGAATTTTCTACCACATTTTTTTTTTTATTTGTGAGTTTATAAAAATTGTTTTTGTTTTCATTTCCCTTATTTAGCTTTTTCCATTGATTGAAATAATACTTGCATTCAAAATTTATTACATACAAAAAATATTTTATATATATAAGCTTCAAGTGAGTACAACTTAAATTCATTAAATAAGGAAAAATTAAGAACATTTTTATTCTCAAAACATTTTGGAAAAAAAACTATGTAAATAAAAAGAATTATATATATATATATATATATCCGAAAAGTGCATGTAATAACTACCCTGAAAAAGAGAAACGGAAATAAAAGTAAATTATGCAGATAATTTGGGCAAAATTTCAAGTGATCAATACGATACTGGAAACAATTTCGAGGACAACGCTTGTTTTGAATTTATTCATATTTCCGACATGAACAAATGAATTAGACTACCTGGTTAAAACAAAATATGATAAGCAAGTTTGAAACATGTTTAACTATCCATGTGCATAGATGAATTTCTTTCTTCACTTGTTCCATCAATAGATTGAACTTTGAATCGAAATATTTAATGCAAAACCAAGCGATGTTAATCGAATTTTAAAGTTGTTGTCAAGATGTTATGTCTCGCTTAACACTTCGCGGAATTTAGGCGTCGCTAGTTGATTAATTTTACATTGGAATCAGATTACTCAAATCAAATTCTTGGAAAGAAAATATTATCATTTGACAATCTATCTAATCTTTTTAAAAATATTCAAATGTTATATCATTCAATGCATTGCAAAATATCAAGTGAAATATTATGTCCCATATTTAAGGCAATCATGTGACACGAAATAGTAAAATGGTGTCTGCACTTCTCGTGTTAAATGAATACAAATAGAATATGCAATACAGCAATCTTGTCCACTCAAAACAGCACTTAACAAATTATGCTACCAGATTTTATACACAATTGCTGCTTTGCGATCTTTTCGAAAACAGATTCTAAAAACTATTAACCACAGTTAAGATCTAACTAAATTCACACATGGAACTCTTTGTTTTGTAAATTCGAAGTGAAAGAACTATCCTAGTTACCTTTAAAAATATTAGAATCTCACACAAACGAGAAAACACGTTTTTTTGAAGTGAAAACTTCTTTAGCGGTGTTGGGCACTTTTTGGAAGGGGAAAATCTTATGGGTTCGCGTCACTGACATGCTCTGACTGGCGCATGCGCAGTGTGCTGTTCGCCTTAGACACTTTTTGGATGGGTGAAATTTCATGCGTTCGCGTCACCGACATGCTTATAGCAGAATATCTGCAGCTATACAGCTGACGTATTGTGCTGTGTATACCTTATAAGTGAAATTGAATGGATTTAGTCAAAAGTTCAATGTGTATATACTGTGCATTATTAAAGTAGTGTTTTTGTTTGATTATTATTTGAATCGTTTAATTGAAGAATCGTTTCCAGTACAATAGTGAGTGCTAAATAAATATACTAATATTTTTAAGATAAAAAATAAATAACAGAAAACTATTTTAAATCTTCGTATTTATTCTGGCGTTTGAAAATTTTGTATTATTTATTTTCTAACATTTAACCTCTGCAATGCATCACGCAATCCGGATTAGTATTTCACAGTGGCGTAGACGCTTTCTTACTACAGTGGTAAAACAGACTTATACAAAAGAAGGTTCTGAAATACTCGATAAAAGATTTGGCGAAAAATGATAATGTACCGATGATTTTAAGTGGAGACTTCAATATTAACTTTGCAGATGATAAAAATCTACCACTAATTGAATTTCTAAATGAAACACAATTTAAATATGTCCAATGATCGAAAACTCAATACTACAAAATATAAAACGACGATGGATGCGGTTTTTACGCGATACCTTAGATAAATTTGAATCAAACATTTTCCTTTCTTACGTTAGTTACCATAAGCCTATTGTATTTTTTTTCAGAACAAAATTAAATAATTTTGAAAGTACAAAAAGTCTAAGTATTGTGGAAATTAATGATGACAGTGATGCAAACAATTAATGTTAAAAATCAAGTACATTGAAATTTAAGTAAATACAAATACTATCCATAAACAATATGATTGTATATTAATTGTTATTTCAATTGAATTATATTTTGTCATGATCTTGTACAGCCCTTAATATATTTGAATAATAAAAAACTATATAAACATGTGCATTTAGTTGTTGCTCGGAGTGTCAATAGATGTGAAAACCAGATTAATGTTGATAATTTTAATTCAAACATTATGAAATTTCAAATTTTAATACTAAAAGTTCTAAGTTTTCACTTCTATCGGCAGTCTCTATAACTGCCATTTTTTTTTAATATGATAGGTCATTACTTGAAAAAACTCAAGTTGAAATTAATTGTAGAATAAACAGCTGCAAGACAACTCAACTTTAGTGTTGGAATTTATACTTACTCTAATAAAGGATTTCTAAAATGATGAAGCAGTTTTATACATATTAGCGTAGTAACAGTTCACAAGAAGCACTTCTAATGTATTTTTAATAATATCGAGCTTCAACGCGAGTGTGATTGTTACACACAATCAATTTGACAATTAAAGTAAAATCAAAATATTCTGAACGGACTTTATTTTAAAACAAATTCTGCCCCCTTTTTTTTTAGAGTTTGTCTTTGTGATACACTTATAATAAAGGGTGGGAACATGGAACAAATTTTTTACCGATTTTGAGATTGTTTAATAGATGCATAACTCAAGTGACTATATACACGAAAATAATTTTTGTGCAACGGATGCTTAACTCCGAGTAATATAACTTGGTTAGCCTTCTTATTGTAAATATCCTATACTCCACACCAAATCTGTCTCTTGAAGATTCTATAAATCTCCTTTCTTGGTTCTAATGCTTACCGCATCACTTAGTGTCTGGCTAAGACTGAAGCTGATGATGGTAAAATCCAAAGCAGTTCCATGTCCTCACATTGGCATGGAAGTTTGAAGAGTGACGGATTATAGCTCAGGTATCATTTGACTATGATGCAAAATTGAGAGGTCCGTCGCAAATAGCCCTGGTGTTGCTTCAAAGAGTGATGTTAAGAATCAATCAATAAACTTAATGGCTGACGTAAAAGTAATACAGTGAACTCTCGATAATTCGAAGTTGGGAAGACAAACGAAAAACTTCGAATTGTCAAGAAGGGTAGGAAAAAACTCCCAAAATATACGAAGAGTAATTTTTTTTTAAAAATTTGAAACTATACAATAGAACGTCGTTTATCCGAATCCATTGGGTCCGGACACCGTTCAGATACGCGATTGTTCGGATAACCGAAAACCGAATGCGATCCATGCAGTATATGAAACCGGACACTATACGAATATTGAAAATCATCACATACGGGAAAGCAAAATAGGTGCAAAATGTCGCAATTTTACATTTATTGTGGAAAATAATCACTTATTTTTCGCTGTACCATTGTGCACCTTCATTTTTTCTCTGCAAGGTGTCTGATTCTCTTGAGAAGCAGTGGTTGAGTAGGACAGCACTCTGATTGTTGTTCGTACCACTCCATAGCTGTCTCTAACGCAGAAACGCGACAGTATTTGATGGACCCTTGCTACTTTCGTTATTGTGGTCCTCGTCTTTATCCGTTTCATCGTCAACAAGGTCGGATTTTTCTTGCATGGAAGTCCCAATCTCGTCATCATTTAGCATTTAAAATCCACAGTCTTCTGCATCGCATGCCATCTAGGTTTCTACATCAACATAACTCAACAAAAGAGCACGTACACACCACCTCACTTTTAAGCAAACTGACATAATATTCCGCACAGATGTTTACCAAATCACACACAACTGAAATTCTCCAAATATCCCTCACCTTGGGTTTTCCCGTCACTTTTGGCCTCACGCGAAACAACTGTTTAGCACTGCACTGTTCGAAAACGCATCCGGACTCTGGTCGGCATATTTGACGCTCCGGATAATAAACGTTCGGATAAACGACGTTCTACAGAATAAACAGAAATTGTACTTAATTATTTTGAAGTATTTTTAAAGAGTATATATATTATACAGCATATATAAATATTATACAGAAGTTAATAGTCCTGTATTAAAAGAATACATTTATGTATTAAGAACAATTATTAAAAGAATACATACTGTACAAAGTTAATCTTTTTTCACGAAAAAAATCCGTTTTCCTTAAAAATCTGTTTAATCTGTTATCAGTTCCCTTAGACACTGTCCCCAACACCATTGGTTCTTCAAGTCAGGGCCCAGTCCACCCCACACCCTAATTGGTGCCATATGCCATAAAGTCACACAGATGAGTCATAAATCGTCAGGTCACTCAGACGCAAAATACACAACCCTACCCATCTCTTCACAATGGTAGACCATCCTTTCTGAACACATGCGGGGAAGGCCACGTGTTTTACGAAAGAAATGGACGATTGACAACAAGTGTGACCAGTCTATTGTCTACTTGAAGATGGAAAGCAATAAAAGTGTCTTTTTGATTGAGGAACCGGGAAACACGAAACACAAAGAAGCAATGGCAGACAGATGGTGGTGTTGACAATTTATTTGCAGCACACGATCTCGGATGAGGTCTTAATCTCGTATCAGTGAATTAGGTGGTTAGCATTTGTTCCTTAGTTGCCCTTTTTTAGTTAAAAGTATTTTCAAAAATTAGTGGATTGCCATGGGAAAGTATGAACAATAAATACAAAGCAGGGAAAGAAAAATAAATCCAGAGTGCTAGGAGGGGGGGGGGGGGTTCATGGGAGTATAGTAAAATCAGTAGGATTGTAGCCAGCCAGGCCGTTGCTCTACGGCCCGGTCGGTCTTCCTTTAAAATTTAATTTCTGCTGTACAATTAAACTTCTTTAAATTAAACATAGAATGATGATACCATTATTGGAGGACGTAAAATTTTTATACTTTAAAAGATTGTAAAAACTATCAAGCACTGTTAAATAAAAAAGGACAATACAAAAAATTGGGCATTTAAAACTGTGA
The DNA here is from genome assembly GCA_019973975.1 of Trichonephila clavata. Taxonomy (NCBI): domain Eukaryota; kingdom Metazoa; phylum Arthropoda; class Arachnida; order Araneae; family Nephilidae; genus Trichonephila; species Trichonephila clavata. Next base: position 137,480 of record BMAO01023088.1, on the reverse strand, counting down.
TTAAAAATTTTATAATTATAAAACACTAGCCGTCATCCTCCTGCTACACTGGGTATTTCAAGATGCTGTAAGACTATGTATTGTTTTTTAGTCTCACTGATATATAAATCCTTATTTAAGCTTTCAAATGCATTGTAAAAACCATTCTTATAGCTCTCATCTCTTAATTTAAAGTAGATAGGGCTTTAACTCTCAAATGACCCTTGTACTCTCTTCCCCGAGTCGATTTCCGGGGGGGGGGGATTCTTAGCAGGTATCTACTTCACAAAAGAACATGTCCGACAAATTTCAAGTCTGTCGGCTTAATAGCTCAAAATGAGATTTTTTTTAAAAATTTAAAACACCCCAGAAGTCCTCCGTTACCCCCTTTGAAAGTTTAAACCATTCTCAACGCATCTTTACTTAGAGGGGGGAAAAAGAATAACCATGCCTTTTTCAAATTTCAAGTCTTCAGGCAGGGACGTCTTAAGGCTTGGGCGTACTGGACCAGGGCCTCAGCCGCAATGGAGGCCTCGTCTCGCTATCGACTCAGACTTCATAAGATCATAATTCGAATAATTTCAATGGTTAAATATAATTTCCTATTGTATTCTCCGAAAAACTGAGAATTTGGGACGTTATGTCAACTGACTGCATGTAATGACCGTTTTCCACTTACAGGCCTAGGCCTACAAGCATACTCCATCATTACTCTTCAGTCAAAAAGCGGTAGTCGGCCAAGTCGGTTTGTGTGATTGTAAATTATGCACATTTGTTTCAGGTTATTGTTTGTACGAGTATTTGACAACGTATGCTATGTACAGGGTTAGTTTTAAGTGTCATGGATAGTGCTTACATTTGTGAAGGGGCCCAGAGCCTACCTTTGACACGGGGCTCAGGCAGTAGCGTAACGGAGAATATTAGGGTCCCCTAAGGTCAAATCAGATTTTGGGCCTCAAGCCCAATCCCAAATACGAACCTGGCGTCAGTCAGGCCTTGGGCCCTCTAGAATCCCTGGACCTCCCAGTGGGGGTGGATGTGGGAATGTGGGGGTGTATGTTACGCCACTGGGTCCAGGGCCTCAAGACGTCTCTGTCTTCAAGACTAATCATTTAAAGACCGCACATTTTGTCTACAACTCTTCTGGAAGCCCCTTGGGATTCGATTTTTTCAAAAAACCTAATTTTATCGAATCTCCACTCAACAACAGGAACATGCCTAGCAAATTTCAAGTCTGTAGGTTTAATTGTTTTGTGGACATATATACAGAGGGAGATTTAATTTATTGTATACATTTGTTCATGAAACATAAGAGTTATGTGCACTAAATAAGCTTGAGTGAAAGTGAGTATCAAACGATAAAAAAAAACCTTTTGAAAAAAAAGAGTTCTTTAAAAAAAAACGGTCATAAGGACGGTCATCATCTTAGATATACGAAAGATAAGCTGTCATTTCATATTTTTTCCAAGCAACATGACATTCTACTCAGAAGAACACTCGAAAAACCTGACTTTCGTTTTCTGCGTAAAATTGAAGGTAAGTTTTTTTTTTTATCAAACGTGACAATTTTAAAGCCTATCAGCAAGGAAGCTTCTCATAGCAGAGGATGCCGCCTGTTTGCACTGGCGAATGAAATTTGCACTGCGCGATAAATACCGACGCCTCACTGTCAGGTTTAGTCTAACAACTAGAAAACGTATCATAAAAAAGAAGCCATATATCTTAGTCTTAAAAGATATTGAGCTTCAAGTCACTAGAAGTTGACCGATGGAAAAGTTTACCTACAGTAAGCTTTTCAAGGTCCAAGGTTATTATTTCCATCATCTCTCTCTCTCAAAGTTTTAATGTCTTTTTCTAATATTAATTTTGTTTATTTTGGCACTATGCGTACAAGTTCGATTATTTAAATATGAGAAAGTTTATTGATCTCAAAAGACTTATTTTGAAGCTTTGAAAATTTATAATTCTTTTATACAATAAGGACATTAAGCCGTTCTGAAAATTCGGGAGAAAACTTAAATCTGCAGGAGCAGGCGTGCACTTCTTACTAACGTTAATGGTCTCACGGGGTGACTGAGTCACCCCAATCCTTTTTTTTTATAATCATTTTTATTGTACATGATAAAAATCGTAATTCCAGTGAATAATTTAACTAAGAGAAAGTATCCTTAACTACTTTTAAGGACTTTTTAAATTTTTCTTTGATAATTTGAGAATAAATATCAATCAAGCTCTGACCTAAGAAGTTTCAAATGCGCATGACTTTAATAAAGGACACAAATCACACACATTTTTCGCTAATATTACGGGGATATTATTTTCTGGCAAAACTGTCATATATTTTGTTCAAGTTATTGTAGTTTTATTGTCATTTGATGATCGACAAATAGCATGATGAACTTTTTCTTGCTTGTGTCTTTTTGACAGGTCGCAGTGTGTCTTGTGGTACACTTATCGTTTCATTTTTTTTTTGATAGAGTTCTTTAGGTAGCATTTGAAATTCTTCCTTTCAACTCAAACATTTCATGTTCATCGATTTTCTCAAACTTACTTTAGCTGTTATGATTAACACGCATTATTTCAGCATGTTCTTCCCTTGCTTGATCAGTTTCAACTTCCTTCAATAGAGATCACTTTCTTTCAATAACCCATTTCTTTTTTCATATTCTGCTCATTTACATTTACCGCAGGGGAAATATGTATCAGGTTGTGACGGATCTATACGCGACCTTTTGATTAATCCTCTTGGGGAAACTTTGGGCTAGCTTTCGCGTTAATTCACAGCTATCCCTCAAGAAGGAACCTTGATATGTACATTTATAAACCATAAGAAGTCGTACAACACAGCAATCAAAACCACTTTGTTCACAGGGGAAAAACGATGCAAGTTCATAGAAAATATTTTGGAACAAAAGTAGTCGCGTCGAGAATTCAGTTTTAAACAAGTGCCTTAAGATTGTAAAAAAACGTTTGCCACTCTCAAAAAAAGAGAGAGAGATGTGACAAATGAGTTTTAGTTCCCATGAAGATTGTCGTATAAGAGGATACTGTCAGGGTCATGGATAACAAATAAATAGTTTTCCCAGAATTAATTATTTCGTGAGTTAATTATGACTGTGCCCCGCGTGCCCGCTCCTGGGTTAATCATTCGAAATGATCCTGAAATAATGTGGACATTTTAAATTGAATAAAAAAGGGGAGTTAATTTTGAATAAATTTCAAATACATTTTTAATGGTGACTTACAATACATATTGAGATGTAAAGTAACCTTAAATTTTTTTCAAAGTGCGTCAAAGTTATCTGTATTTTTGAAAATTTTAAATAATTTTTTGTGAATAATCGATGTAGGAATTGCTTTCCCCCCTCGTTTAAAAAGTTAAATCATTAAAAGAGCTTCTTGGCCACATAAACAAAGACTATCATTTATTGACGCGCCCCGAAAAAAGAAATAAAACGTGAAGCAAGTGGCTAGTTGAGCACACGGAATAACAAGAAATGGAAAGAATCTATTCTTTTTAGGACGAATTTGCATTAGTTTTATTCGCACCTAATACAGAATAAGTTTTTGTATTCTCGTAATTCTTACATTGCATGACTCGCCTTTTTTTGGGTTATAAGCTGGGACCTTTTACGTCATAGTCCAACTCGGCCCGAGCCTCGGCTTCTGGGTGGGTGCGGCTCGTCTGATTCTCGACTCGGCCTCAACAAGACCATGATCCGAATACTTTTGATCATCAAATGTTGTTCCCGGACATATTCTCCGAAAAACTGAGGTGGCAGTGGAATCACTTGTGGCCAGCATGCCGTGGGTTCGGGTCCTGGTACTACCGAAAACCCATAGTGTAGAAGAGCTGATACATTTTAAATCCGTCGAGCTCGATGTCCTCCCGTTGATGTAGAATGGAAGTTAAGCGAGGGAGGTGTCAGCTCAGATGTAGTCCTTGTCACTTGACCATGGTTCGAAACTACGAGGCCCGTTGCCATTAACTCTCGTGTTACTTTATAGTGTGACGTTATTAAACACTTTCTTACTCGAAAGACTGGGAATTTTGAAAAAAAAAAGGCCAATTGGCAATAGTGGAAAGATTACATTACTATTTCATGTTCGTCGTTCATGTCTCAGCCAATGTGTTCCACCTTACACCATCATTACTCATTCACTCTAAAGGCGGTAGTCGGTCGAGTTGTTTAGCGCCTGGGTTTGTGAGAATGTGAGTCACGTGCTCTTATTTGTAACGGGTAACCTTTAGTACGAGTATTTGAGAAGGTATGCTACGCAGCAGCGGTCGCCAACCGGTGGTCCACGGACGACTGATGGTCCGTGAAATCTTTTTTGTTGGTCTACAGAAAGATTGGAACACTAGTTATATTTGTATGAAGATTCAGTTTAAAAAAATGATGTGTAACAAAACGCGTATCATAACACATGGATTGTGTATATATATTTTTTAAATCTTAGTTCTTGTTGCACGCTTGAAATCTACAAATGTGAAGTAATCCCAAACAGTGATGTCATCTTGCATATTTTATTCATTTCTGATAATAATAATGTTTAAAAATATTATTATGTCTTGATGTGAGTGGCAACAATTTGTTTTGTGTACAAAAGAATAATAAAGGAATAGAACGAGATAAATGACGCTGTATGTGTCAAATGTTTATCTAATTTTGAAACGAGACCAATTCCTTTCTACCCTGTCACCCAGCTAAGGGTGTGGAAGGAAATAAAAGATCACTCGACATGATAAATTTCAACTATTTTATTTACCACTTTAAATTACTCAAACACAAATAACACTATAAATAAGATACTTCAGTCAAACAATATAGAGGGAAAAAAGTATTTAATGTCCGTCTAACGACTTTAACTCTAAACATCAACTTAATATAAGGTGACAATACCTGAACTTATGCAGTCTTCTAGTCTATCCAACTTAACTTTAGCACTTCTTGGTCATAATCTTTTACAAGGATTTAAACCAATTCTGGTAATCTTCGCCTTGTAACTATCTTGTCACCTCTTTTTGCTAAACTTCTGACTTTCTAACTTTCTGTTTACTATTCTCTTCACTTCTAATCCACTCACAATTCAATAACTCTTTAACTCGGGAAGTAGGAATTTATATAATAAACATAATTTGCATATCCCGCTTCCTTCTTTAGGAGAAGATTGGTTAAAATTTGCTGGCCGAAAAGAATACTCAAGAGGATTTGTTAATTGAAGGTCGCGTTTAGATCCTTCACAATTTCTATTTTTAATTTTTAATTATTTAACGCTTCTCTTAGTGAAATTAGTTTGAATTTTGAGTTTAGCGACTTTTCAGCTAGCTTTTTCCCGGTATTTCTAGCGACATTTAAAAGTAAGAATTGGCAATCATACTAAATTGACGGCATAATACTTCATTTTGTTGATATTACTTTGGTTTGCCTGTTTATTCTTGCTTTTTGTGAAGTTTCTTTTCAGTGTTATGGTATTGTAAATAGAGACGTAAAAATAAATGAAAATATAATTATAGTAGTCAATTACATTAGTCAGTCCGCCAAATGTAAAATTATAATATAGTGGTCCATGAAGTTTTAAAGGTTGGTAATCGCTACTATATTGAGTGTACTTAAAAGGGTAGGAGATGAGGCCTACTTTGCAAATCGACCCAGGACCCCAACAAATCTTAAAGCGTCACTGTTTGCAAGGGTACAATTCAGAAAACACACAATTCTGTTTTCTATACTTATTTAGTTCTTGGCATTCTTAGCTCAACAAATGGAATCGTTCAAATTGTTTTCGTCAGTTTGTTTATGACGGAAAATAAAACATAATAGTCGGTTAATATAAATTTTGATCTCTGCAACTGCATTGTTAGCTAACGAGTGCAAAAGAAGCTTGAAGATGCCCTAAACAATTTTATGTTGTACTTATGTATTCTTCAGGTTCTGCATGACTAACTTTTTAATTATAGTAGAGAAAGTATGAAAAATACCTAAATAAGATATGACACTTATGCGAATGAAATAAGAAATGAAGGTACGCGGATGTCGTCTCTGTAAAACAATAAAATCTAAAGAGAAAATGCCTTAAAATAGATTCCTGTCATTTATATTCTTTTTTCCAAGTAACGAAATGAAGATATCACCGCACTTCTTCCTGTCGCATTTCTAGAATCATGAGCTAAGCATTATTTCGAATCACGATGAATAATGAAAGACCATAAAAATAAAATAAAATAATATGGACTCATTTCATAGTTTATAAATTCAATCGATCTCTTATAAGTCATCAAGTATTAAAATGTCTTATTTGAAAGTTTTTTAATCTAAGGAAAGCTCCATTTAGAATAGGGGTCAGCAACCTATGGCACGCGGGCCACATGAAGCACGCAGTGCAATTTTCAGTGGCACTCTCCATTACACTACAAATTTGTTAATATTTGAGTGGATGGAAGTTGATAAATTTGAAATGGATCTTATTTGATTAACATCTTCAGAATTATGGTCATTTACGGAATAACAAAAGAATCCGATAGATAATTCTAAAGATAAATTTACAGTTATTTTGTAAATTATTGAATGTCATCGTTGCAGAGATTAATTGTTTGAAGAGAGAAAACTGCATGTACTCTGTTTCCGCTTTTGGTTCTATATATCAAAGTAAAAGTATTTCGAGTCCGTATTCGAGCAACTAAATGCTCTGAATCGTGTAGAATTGAGTAACAAATTATACCCCTGATTTTGTGATATGAAAGTAGAGCGATGCACAAGCACTAGGCTCGTATTAAAATTTTTATTTATCTTTTTTATTTAATTATAATGAAGGGAGGTATTTATACTTCATGTTGTCTATTTCTTATTTTAATAAATAAGTTTAAAAATGCATTATATGTACAAATTTAAATTTCATTGTTGTTGAAGAAATAGTTATATTTTTTATGATGTTTATTTTTATGCTAAGAAATATTTTTTAATGAGGTAAAATTAATTTGTAATAAAACTGTAAATATTTTTTATTAACCTCTATTTTCTAACTCTGCATGCATTTTCGCGGAATCGAATTGTTTCCAAAGTACCCTTCTGTGTGGCAAGCTGAATCATGTTTGTAGATTGGCTTAACACCCCACAACTAAAAGGTTGCCAACCCCTGATTTAGAATAATAAAAACTGTACGTATTAAAACAAAACTAAGCTTAAAAAGTATTTATATTTAGTTTGTTTATTTAACACAAGTTGTAATTCCCATTATTCGTACAGGTGTTTGGTTCGCGTAAGCTTTTTATATCAACAATTAATATAACAAAATAAAAACAATTGTATGATGTTAGAAGCAAAGACAACACGTCAGGTGATAAAATATTACTCCTGAGCTTAGCGCAGCAAAGTGGTAATCTTTCTTGAAAGGAAAATTAAAAAAATAACTGAAAACTCAATCACTGATTTTTCAATTAAAAATTTGGAAATAGACAGCAATTGATAATTTACTATGATATTCTGATTCCTCTTCAATTTAAATTATTATTTAATTTATTAATATACTAAAAAACCGTTTCTTTTTTAATTCAGTGGTATGAAAATAAAACGTAAGTAAAAAATAATGTATGTTGAAAGTGAATTAAATTCTCTAGTAGTGAATCTGCCTCATCACAAATTACGCAGAACTGCTTTTTTTTTGTATTTTATTTTTTATAGACGTTACATCACATGCCATTATATGATTGCGAATAATTTGTGGAAAAGAATCTTCGTTTTAACTAAGTCATATTGCTTTAGAATAATTTTGTTTTATTATTGTCAGACCAGAGTTACAAATAGATTATTTAACAAGAAATCTTTGAATTCTGAATTTTATTCAGAAGACAAGCTGACAGCTAAATACCTCTTGATCTGGAAACTTCCTTATTACGAGGGCTGTAAATTAAGTAAGGGCCAACATAGGTATAAATCAATTTTTAATGAACTTATAAGTACAATTGTATTGCATTCCTTCTATATTGTCACCAACAAAGCTTGTACCTTTTTGCCAAATGTCGGAAAGCCGTGGGAGACCATTGGCAAGATGTTGATTGTTGATGTCAGCGACAGAGCGAGGGCCCTATTTCTCGGGTAGCTTATACTACGTTAGGATTCTTTTGGACAGTCCATCGTCGATCTAAGGAAAGGAGCTCGCACAAGATGTCAATTTGATCTTGAGGGATGTAAGGCCGACCTGCATGTCGCAATTCCGCAGTCTCATTCCTACCCGAACGAAACGCCTTAACCCATCGTGCGACCATTCTGTTCGGTAATATATTTTCGTCACCAGTAATATATTTTCGCCTTCCAGTAATCCTCGATAACATTCTGCTGCATTTTTGCCATGGGCAACCCCGATTTTAAGCCACGACCGCTGATCACTGTTTGAAAACACGATCTGATACAGATGTATAATACAAACCTTAGGGTCTTATATTTTATATACAACAATTCATACTTTTGTAAACAAATCTATTTTACGGAATAGGAGTCCACGAAATCCTTATCTTGTAAGAATAACTCAAAAATTTAGAAAAATAGTTTAAAAAAATCCCAGCCACTCCGATGGTGCAGTGTGTGGCTTGTTAGGGAATCGGTCCATTCAGCCAACAGAAGTTTCATCACTACGGATAGTATAATTAGGTATCATATCATATTATAAATTTAATACATTATGTATTATAATATACTAGTAGGAATATAGAGAAAAAGTTGAATGTGAAAAAATTATCTTCAACGAAATCTTTTCTAAAGCTAAAATGATTGAAGATCGTTGTAGTAGATCGCCTTTAATTGGGTTTCTTCTGACTTACAGGGTTCAAAGAATAACTATACAGGATGATTCATTAAGAAGTATACAGTTTAAATGCACTATAAATCAAGACCAATGTAAGATATAAAATGTTACTTGCGACAAAATTGTACGCAATTATTTAAAGTTCTGTTAGAGAGACAGTCACAGATATTCTGTGTGTGATGATTATGTCCTTAGTCACACAACATACATTGAGGCACCAATTAATTTCCGCCCAAGTACGTGTTCAGGTATTTGAAACAAGTCCATCGATAGCGGTTGTAATACGTTACTTCAGCTCCACTAAATCAACAGGAAGAGGAAAGACGAATACCTTGTCTTTTACGAAATACCATAGGAAGAAACAACCAAAGTGTTAATGCAGATTTTCTAGGTGGCCATTGGGTAATTAACACATATTGTAGTCCACGACTCGCACAATCCATTGGTCAGGAAAATGTTCATCGAGGTAATTTCACCCATTAGGCGACCAGTGTGATGGTTTATCATCCAATTGGAGAATGAAGATATCAATGTTGCCCTGCAACTGTAGTATCAACCAAAGAGTTAACAAATCCAAAAAAGTGGCTGCCTTGACATATTGCAAAATTCAAGAACACAAAAAACCTTTTCCACTGAAAATGCCATTTTTGACTGCTAGTCTCATGACATGCATACTACTGCTTACGTCATAAGACATAAACTTTAAGGGTGCATCTACCTTAAGGCCTTATCACACACGCACGTTTCGAACAGCTTGAGTCTCTTTTAAGCAACCATTTCGGGAAATTTTTAGAGCAGCTGTGAGATTGAAAGGTTGCTGTAAGCAAGACCATACACTCTGACGTCAGTCGAGCCCTATTTTCACATTCAAAAGTTAGTCGCCGATTTTTCTGCTTCGGAAAACGAACATCCAATATTATTTCTTTTATTCCACTCGCGCTTTTGTTGACGGTTGTAAACAGAAAGGGAGCACCGTTCTGATTAAAATATTATACCTCATCTGATGCGTTTGACGAAACCAAGGCTGTCATTTTAACCACCATCTTGTTGACGACATAGGGAGACGAAGAACCAACCCCATTAGCTGGAATTTCGAGCAATTCTTTCAGCTTACTAGAAAAAAATTGCTTGGAATCGTTGCTACGGCAACTGGGTAGAAATTTCTCAAAAGGGTGGCTAGAAAGAAAAAGAGCTCCAAATATGTATACGTGTGATAAGGCGTTTACAATTCACTGAGGTGGTGCTTGCCATTGATTGTTGCTGTTTTGCAGCATTTGGAAAGTGTATACTGGAAGTGTACACCCTGTATTTCTGAAATAAGTTTTTAAAGATTATTCTCACTTTTTCATGTATTACACTCATAGTATGAACTCTATATCCCTCAATGTAAGGAAATAGAATGATGAGGAATAAAGTATCGATATAAATATTTCTTTGTACATTCCAGAAGCTACTTAATTTGATTTCAGATTATGGTAATGTGTGCCATTGAATCGTGCCATTGCTTTATTTTTGGACTTGATTCCCTGAAGCAATGTCTCGCCATATGTTACGAATAACTATATCTAAGTATTATAAATAGTAAGAAGAAAAATCCTATTCTGAATGATTCAGTAAGACATTAGACAGATGCTCATCCGGAATTCAAAAGAAAATTCAGAGTTGTTCAATTAGTCTGCTCCATATACAGAACAACCCTTGCTCATCAATGAATAAGTTCTTTACCTTTAATTACACTCTTTCTAAAAAAAAATATTGTTTTTCATTTTAAATGTCAAGTGAAGACGAAAGGTTTGAAGGTTCCAGGAAGTACCCAAAGAGATTATTCTTACTTTTGCTCCTTCAGAAAGCTCTGAAGTACAATTCGGGCCTATCTCCACCTGTTCGGAAGCTTGTCTTATGGCATCTGCTGCCTACCATCTGCTGCCAAATCCTGATTGCGTAATTAAAGACACTCATCTTAGAAGTGACCTGTGCTGTTATCGCTCTACTTTCGATTGGGCTTTTACTTTCTGTTACTCTAAAGCAGAATTGGCGTCATAAGTGCAGTATTTGCTTTGCTGATATGTTAGCAGATAACGGTGGAAAAGAAAAGAATTAAATAACTTGAAAAATATGCATATTTGATAGATAAACGCAATCAAAGATGATGATCACGAGACTTCAAAGCCTTAAATGTATTCTAAGGTTAAAAAAAAAGTTTCAAAAACCTATCTATTTATTTGAAATTTCAATATCTGAGAATAAAGAAATACTCACAACTCAACATAGTAACACAGTTATCAAAAGTGTTTGTACAAAAATATAGCAATAGTGTTGGTGCTAATAACCATACAGTTGCAATACCGATTGAATATTTTAAGATAATCGTAGTAATATAATATAGATAATATAATAATCCTGTATTAGAGTTGTGTCAATAATATTAGAGTATTTAATAATAATCATGTTATATCGTATAACAGCAATATAAATATTTTAATTAAAAAGTTTTCAGCTTTAATTTTCAGTTACATATAATTATTGATGACGAATCACAATTTTCGCCTTTGATCAATGATTGACTACAAAGTATAAAAGGCGTCAAAATTTTACAAATACAGTCCGACCTCCATTTAACGAAGTCGCTATATCCCGAAAAAAAGTTCGTTATATTGGAAAATTCATTAAATAGAGATTCCTCTTCTAATTACTTTAAGGAGATATGGTACCCTAAAAATCATTAAACTGTCGAAAAATTTTTTATTGGCTTATTTGATACCCCGAATCTTTATAAATATGCCTGCAAAATTTCAAAGCTTTACCTGCATTTTTTCATTAAGTAATGGACCAATGTTTGATGCTAAACAGCAACTACCACGTATACATTTCAAATTATCTGCTAGAAAAGAGCCTGATAAAAAATGAATTAATTATTTTTCTAATGCGCATCAATGAGATTGACATTATATATGCAGTAATAAATCATTTTAAGAAAGAATTGTGCAATTCATGCAAAAATTCTAGTTTGTGAATTATTTACTGGAAGATCAAATGGATTGGGTCAAGATTTAAAAGTTGCGCGTGCTTTTTATAATATTATTATGAATGAAATTAAAACTTCAAAACGGATTCTCCCAAAGCACAAATACTAAATCTCATTTTGATAACTCAGATAATTAAAAATCTATTCGCAAGAATAGAAAAACTCTCCCATTTTTATATATTTGTTTTAGTGATATATATATATATATATATATATATATATATCACTAAAACAAATATATAAAATGGAGAGTTTTTTTATTAAATATAGTATGCCTATAGAGCATTCACAGATTTAAATGTAACATTACACAACAGATTAATAAATATAACTTTAGTACAGATAATACATCTTTTTAATGATATTAAAAATCAGATTAAAAAATTACAAAACAAATTTATTATAGTTTATATTGATAAAGTGCTGGAAATTTTGCCTTCATTTGTAAATACTATTATAGTTTAATGCTCAACAACATTTTGAAAATAATACAGCTTTTATTAGGTCATCAATTTCTGATAGAGAAATAAATAATCGAATTTTGGCTTTTCATAAACAATTAAAAATACAAATTAATAATAATTTTAAATTTCCACATGTATTTCTTACTCCTAAATTTCATAAAAATCCAGTAAAGTTTAGAACAGTTACTAATGGTTTTAATACATATATATCAGCAAATCAGGCAAAATTCTACATGAAATGTTACAAGATACAATAAATAATCCAAAAACATCAGCCATTCTTAAAAATAGTACAGAACTTATTGCACAAATTAAAGATAAAAAAATATTTTCAGTATTTAGTTTAGATTTTGAAGATCTTTTTAACTCAATTAATATTGATGATATGATAAAAACACTAGTAAAATTACATAAAGATAATTTGTTTAAAAATGTCAAATATGATAGATTTGGTTCTCTACTTAGGTTAGTTCTAAAAGAGAATTATGTTTATCATAATGGTAATTATTATCAACAGATTAAGGGTCTACCACAAGGTGGCCCAGCTAGCAACTGTCTTGCCAATTTATATTTACATTATTTTGAAAATAGTTTCACAGACAACTTAGAATTTTATTTTTTTCGTTATATAGATGACATAATCATTTTTGGCAAGCAAGACAACTTTATGCCTAATATTAATTTTTATCCACAATATCTTAATTTAATACAGACAAATAGTAACAGTTACGAAGCAAATTTTCTTGATATAGAAATTAAATTAAATGATTATAAAATAGTTACTAATATTTATGATAAACGAGAAGACTTTAATTTCAATATTATAAAAGTACCGCATTGGGAGAGTAATGTGCATGTATCTATATTCAGAAATATTGTTCTTAATTACACACTACGCAATAAACTTCTAATTTCTAATAAATCAGAAAAAATAAAAAATTATAAACATTTTACTAAATACTGTTTAATTCAAAACTACCCTATTAATTTTATTAATAGATATTTAAATAATGAATTCTAAATAGTAAGGATTAAATTTCCATAGTTTTAAAAGTTTATATTTAGATTTATTATTCTTCCTAGATAGTTTTAAATACCCCCAGTTTCTAGTTTTAGATAAAATTACTTTTTTAGAATATATTATAACTTTTAAACCATATTAAGAGTCTAAGATAATGGTAGTATGTTTACATTTCTTATTTTATTATTTCTATTCTTTTCATACTTTTGCTAAGTGCTATTTTTCAGCCATTGCTTTGTTTTGAAATTTTATTTATGGTCCAGATCTGGCAATAAACTTGTTTATTGTACTCAGATTAGCGCGGGCTCTGCATTTCAGTATGCAATTTTTGGGTAAGTTACCTTTTCCTTATAATGGATTTAGATTTCCTATCCATTATTTCCAATTGTTATTTGCTAGGTATTATTAACAAAAAGGGGAAGGTGGCTGCCAAAAAACATGTTCAACCCCACTTTATACAGAAGGATTTTTTTAAAGAAAATTTTATGTATACTAGCTGTCCTAAGTCAGCAATGTTGATAATACTGAAGCATCCATTCTTTTATATTTTACTGTGTTATTTCAATCTTTCATATCTCCTTCTAAATTCTGTTGTCTTGTTATCTGGCAATTGATATTCTTTTAGTATTAATCATGTAATTCATCTCTCTCTTGTAGAGAAATTTTGAATATATATATGTATCCCATGTGTGCGAGATTCAACACTTTTATTATTAAAATATTTTAAGATATTTATTTAAACAAATGCACATATACAGTTCTTAGATTTTGATGTATTTTACCTATAAATTGTTATTTGATTTTGCTTTTATTCGTGTACAATATTTAACATGCGAAGGCTTTTAAAATCATGGAAATAAAAAATAAAGGCATAAACATCTTTTGTACATGTTGGGCATTAGCTCTGAGCATGGAATTAGCTCTGAAGTGTGTGTATTTATTTTTTTAAATAATTATTAAGATAAAGTTATATGAAATATTGATCCTTCATTCGTTTTTTTTTCTATATAGTCATTATGGCAGTATACTCTTGAATTGTTCTACATTTGTGCAATTTTTAATGTAAGTAGTTTTAAATAAGCTAATTAACATTTCATAAAAGTTTCAGACTATTCGATGAATATATCATGCTATTCATGGAATGAAAACTTTAAACTCATATTTCTCCATGTTGAATATTTGTACATATACCGTTTTTCAAAACCCTAAGGCTTTTTTGGTAGTTGAAGTATGGGTTTGAAATTTTTTATACATGTTCTGAAATGTATGTTTTGTAAAACTGTGCATGGAATTAGCTCTAACATGTTTAGTACTTTTTTTAAAAAATTTCAAAATCAAAATTAATGTTTTTTTGGGAATTTTTGGAAGTTTAACTATAAAAAAATTAATAAAAAATTAAAGAGCAGCAGCAGAAAAAAACCCATGCACAGTTTTATGTGGTATAGTATAAGGTACTTGGAAAAAAAAATTTTGAAAGAAAAGAGACATTTTTAAAAAAGCCTTAGGGATTTAAAAAATGCTTAAAAAAGCTAAAAAAATTTAGATTTTACAAGCATTTTGCAACAAATTAAAAAAATTTGTATGGAATTATTATTAAATATTAACCTTTATAAAATACAATTAAAACCAAATATCAAATATTAAAAATTAAAAAAATTGTGAAGATGGTACCATATCGCCTTAAAAACGATAAAAAAAATTTAATTTGTCAACTCATTATATTATTTTGTTGTTTCTAATGCCACCTGTCTGACAGTGTCAAA
This sequence comes from Trichonephila clavata, assembly GCA_019973975.1. NCBI lineage: Eukaryota > Metazoa > Arthropoda > Arachnida > Araneae > Nephilidae > Trichonephila > Trichonephila clavata. The sequence continues at coordinate 122,429 of BMAO01023088.1, read as the reverse complement.
TCGAGGCCCACGTAGTAGCAAGGGGCTAGGTGTACGCCTGTCGTTAGCTTTTAGCTTTGAGCACTGTGCAGGTGACAGTACGATTTGGCTCGGTTCATACACGATAGATGGTGACACCACCTATCTTCACCTCCGCAATTTAGGCATGGAACTGGAGAGGGGAATATTCTCCAGCTCCCTATACCCGTGGTTGCTACTACGACCGCTCACAAGACTTTTGGACCCACTGATTTAACGAGCACGTATTCCGTGTGCACTAAGAGGGTATTCGGTGACATTGGGCATCGAACCCAGGCCTTCCGGTCTGGCGTCCGATGTTCTAACCACTAGGCTACCCACGGCCTATATATTATTTTAAAAAAGAATTTATTTGCACTTTTTTTTGAAAATAATATTTATTCATTTTATATATCTTACCAATCAAAAAGAATTCTGCAAAGAAAGCAAGAAAAACAAAGATATTGTCCAAGAATACACTGTATTTTTAAGTATAAAAAATAATTTTATATAATTATTGAATTTTGTAATGAAATTTTCTAATTTTAAGCCTATGAGTAATTTTAAACGTACATTATTTTATAACCAGTAATTTTAAGCATACTGTGTAACACATGCGTTCATAAATTTAATTACTGATAAAATCTGTTAGTTTTATTTGAGTTTTTTTGCTTGAAAAATTATGGTCATATTTCGTTGCTCTAGATGAGTTAGAGTTCAATAATACTAGGGATAATACCAGTTCAAGATCACCGTAAAATGCACTAAAAGAGATAATAATTGGAAGAAAAATCCTAAAATATTTTTTAAATAGGGAGAGAAAAATAGAATTATAAGAGAAAAAGTTTGTTATGTAGAAAATGCACTTCACACTGCTTGGAGGTTATTTTATTTAAAAAAAAATAATAAGTAAAATGTTCTTAGTTTCAGGAAAAAGTTCGCAAAATAGAGAAATTCATAAAACAGAGGTTCGTTATATGGATGTTTGACTGTATTTATATCGAATACATTTGTGTGTGAAAGTATTCGAAAATGAACGTATAAATTTTTTCTGTGTTTAAAAACTTTTACAAATAAATGCGATTACTTAAGAGTATTATTCGCAAATACAGAAGCTTAAGGATTTTATTAGGAAGAAAAATCCTACAAAAGGAACTTACTGGTAAGAACAATTACAAAAAAAAAAAAAAAAAATCTCTATAATTTTAGAAAAACTCAGATTTATTTTTCAACTGTTTTGTTAGAAATCAATCAGAACAATACTTTCCACGAAACAGAAAACAGTTTCAAAATTGAGACATGGCTGGGAAAAAATTCGCATTTGACCTTTGTTCTTGTTCTTCCTACATTCTTTTTGGTGACTGAACAAAGTACCTAACCCTTTCGGGTTCTAACCTCCAATCTGTGAAGTTTGTGATACTTTTGAAACTTGCCCATTGTTAAGAGAGAATTACAGTTACGTAATATATGAAAATTAAATTTAATAGAATACGTTAAATTGTCTTTTCGAAATAAAATTACGTTTCGAAAAATTAAAAAATACAAATTGAAGCTTTTATTATTAATATGTGTGTGCAGTTCATATAAACTTAAGTGTTACGCACATGGCCTATTTTGACCATTCATACGACATGCTTGGAGTAAATAGAAATATAAATAATAACTGGGGCGGGTATTCCCTGTATACATAATGGAGGACCAAATCCTTGTACATATTATTATTCTGTTCATGCTCATTGCTCAGATTGTAAAACTGTAATTTACTTGTATTATGTAGTTCTATTTTTCCTTTCGATATACAGTAGAACGTCGTTTATACGGACGTTTATTATTCTGAGCGTCAAATATCCGAACCGAAGTCCGGATACGTTTTTGAACAGTGCAACACTAAACAGTTGTTTCGCGTGAGGCCAAAGTAACGGGAAAATCTATGATGAATGATATTTGAGGAATTTCAATTCTGTGATTTGGTAAACATCTGCGCTTAATATTAGGTCAGTTTGTTTCCAAGTGAGGGGGTGTATACGTGCTCTTTTGTTGAGTTTTCTTGATGTACAAACCTGGATGGCATGCGATGCAGAAGACTGGATTTCAAATGCTAAATGATGACGAGATTGTGACTTCCGTGCAAGAAAAATCCGACCCTGTCGATGATGAAACGGATGAAGACAAGGACAACAATAACAACGAAAGTAGCAAGGGTCCATCAAATGTTGACGCGTTTCTGCGTTTAAGACAGCTATGGAGTGGTACGAACAACAGAGTGCTGTCCTACACAAATATTGCTGCTCAAAAGAATCAGAGACCTTGCAGCGAAAAAACGAAGGTGTAAAATGGTGCAGCGAAAAATAAGTGATTATTTTCCACAATAAAGGTTGTGCGACATTTTGCACCTATTTTGCTTTTTCTTCAAGCACGTTCCCCGCATGTGATGATTTTCAATATTTGTATAGTGTCCAATATCGTATACTGCATGGATCGCATTCGGTTTTCGGTTATCCGAACAATCGCGTATCCGAATGATGTCCGGTCCCAATTGATTCGGATAAACGACGTTCTACTGTATACTGTTTTGCTATGTTGGCGATCCCTGAACATATAGTGGAGACAATTTAAAAAAATTCTATTAAAAACCAAAAAAAGTTATTTAAACTTGTGAATGCCGGTATTACAAAATTGTACAAATGATTTAAAATACCAGTATTCGGTATCCCGGTATTGTAATCCCTACTTAAGGAAAATGCCAACTTTTCAGTACGAATGGCTTATCCAAGTCCCTTCGAGTTCCAATGTGATCCTTGGTATACATAAAAGTTTGCCTTTCTTATCTCCTGATGAAATTTCACACTGCAGAATATTCTTCTGAATATATTTCACTACCAATCTCGTGCCATTACACAGTTCATCAGTAATGCATACATTTCTTAATAGCATGACGATATAGCCTAATTTCAAATTCAGTTCAGCGGGTGGCATTCCCAATGGAGTTTTTGATGACCATTGGCTTAGGAAGGTCTGGTGGGGCCCTGTATCAAAATTCCTTCGGGGCCCTTTCTTATATATGGGAACCCTGTCAGTGGGACTGTAGTTACACATGTTGGGGCCCCTGTCGCTTGGGGGCCCCGCATCATTGATACGGTGGTAGGTACGCCCCTGCTGATCATAGATATTCAGGCGGATACTGTGGCGTAAAATTCTCTCGATGATCGCTATCGTCGCCGCCAAGAGAGAGAGGGCATCATTTATAGAATTGCATGTTACAGTATCACCAGATGATCTTGTTAGAATAGTATTATTAAATTATTATTTTTTTTTTTGGATCGTCACTTCGAGAAGCCAATATTGCTCTATTATTCATTTGTTCCATTGTTTTTCCAGAAACATACTTAATATATGATACTATAAAAAATAATTTCAAAAATCAAGGAATTTAAATTAGTCATGTTCTTATACTCTCCTGCGGATATAAAATGATGAAATAAATTTTGATAAATTAAAATGAATTATTAAATGAAGGGAAAATACATTATCGAGCGGAGATCTGTTCAAAAAGATATCAAAATGCTTTCCTTCTACTACTGGTTAATTTTATCGTGAAATAATCTAATCTGCTTTTATTTTCTAGTACGTGGGCAGAACGTATATCATATTAGAAAATCAAAGACAATTACTATTACAACTAATTAGCAACGCTATTTAGCTGTTTCATGTCGCGTCCCTGGTTTTCAGTTACATCATTTTTCATTAGCTTTTACCCTAATTAAAAGAACTAAAATGGTATCTGAATGTTTCTTAAATGTAATTCTTCTATGGATCGTCTATGATGGAAACCAGAGATTCAACTGAAGATCAAATTTGTTGCGGGAAAAATGCAGAGTAGGGTTAAAATGTTTCTTTGTTAATTGAACGGCTCCAAAAAAGGCTGTAGAGGACGAATTGAACATAAATTTTAAGTTTGAAGAATTATATCTGTTGTTTTCTCGAATTACAAGGGGGAAAAAAATAGAAGATTTAGTACAGTTGAAGGGCATAAAGATTTTAAGATGTGAACTTTTATTGTACCATTATAAAATCTAAATAAAAGTTTCTTCTGTTTCATTTCCGACAGTTATTAAGTTACTGCTGCATTTAATTTTATTTCTCTTATTTAAATTTACATATGGTAATTGTAATGAAAGTTTTTTATTTATTTGTTTTTATTTCTCAAAATGCAGAGCGCCTGAAAACAAAACGTAGAAGCAAAGCGATATTTTGATTTGCTAGTACTATACCTTCAGATGTGAATTGATTTTCAATTATAATCCCAAAATGAATGAGAAGGAATTTCAATATTTTTCATGAGCTATACTTAAAAAATTGCTGATATATTTTCAGAATTTTCTATTTTTGTTTAGACTTAGACCAATAGCTTAAATTTATATCGTACTTATTCGAATCTAAGTCACCCTCGATTCTAAGTCAAACCGCAAATTCTCAACACGTTTTGGGGGAAAAAATTTTTAGGAGACATGGTACGATTTACACAAAAATTTTAATTTAAGGATTTTAAAATTTTTTTTGGTTGCCTCCTACGTGTGTATACCATGTAAAACGCAGATTTTGTGCTCAAAATTTCATAAAAAGTTAGCCATTTAATTTTTTAAGAAAACAAATTTGTGAAGTGATTTTAAATTTCTATTCCTCCTGCAAAAATTTACGTACATGCATAAAGTTTGATTTACAAGTATATCAAACTATGTATTACAAAAGTTGGTATGGGTTTTGCGATAACATGATTGGTGTATTCATACAATACTTCTTTTATAAATGCTTATTGAAAATTCCTTAAAAAATGTATAAATTCTGAGTTCAATTGTTTTTTAAAAAATAAGTATTGCTTTGTACAAAAATGCATACCAACTTTTGTTGCATGCACTACTTATTAGCAATGGATAAAAAAAAAAAATTCAAAGCATTCGGCACAATAGAAAAAAAGCCTTAGCATTTCAAATGAAGACGAACTAGTTATTTTATCTTTCTGAGATAAGTAAGTTTAAAAGTTTTGATTTGCCATAGTGAATAAAAACGAATGTAAAAGCTATCGTTTCTTAAGTTTAGAGCTTTCGAATTTTGTGAAGCTATAGAAAAATATATAAGGAATAATTTAGGATAAAAAAAAAATTAGATTTGATTTTTTGACCGATTTTTGTCAATTGAATCGTACTGCGTCTCCTTAAAAAAAAAAGTTAAAATGCCTTATTTATATCCGATATTTACGAAATTTTAAAATTCAAATGAGATCTAATGGAAGGGAATAATCAATTTATTTTACCAGTATTAAAAACTTTTAAATACATACATGGACCTGTAATTGCTCTAATTGCCGGAGTATCATATGTAATTTCTCCATCCAAGGAATTTTTTCGCCTTCGATTCTGAGCTGCACCTAATTTTCAGTAGCATTAAGATTGGAAAAAAAGGGCAACTTAGATTCGAATAAATACGGTAATCACTTTATTTGTAGGAAAAATAGTAGCAATCAAGAAAATTCTTAATTTCGAATATTTGTTATGTATAAAAGAAGAAAAAAATCAGGTAAAAAAAATAAATGAATACTAGCAATTAAGAAAATTCTTAATTTCGAATATTTGTTATGCATAAAAGAAGAAAAAAAATCAGGTAAAAAAAATAAAAAAAAATACTAGCAATTAAGAAAATTCTTAATTTCGAATATTTGTTATGTATAAAAGAAGAAAAAATATTAGCAATTAAGAAAATTCTTAATTTGGAATATTGGTTATGTATAAAAGAAGAAAAAAATATTAGCAATTAAGAAAATTCTTAATTTGGAATATTGGTTATGTATAAAAGAAGAAGAAAAGAAAAAAAATCAGGCATTTTTTTTTTTTGCATTTCTTAGGGGGGAGGGGGATTTCAGATTTAGATGTAAAAGTATTAGAACTTATTTTATAAGTTTAGGAACAAAAACTTTTATGTTATTATTAATGTGCTTATACGTCAAATTTGTTAAAAATTCATTAATATTATTTGGTGTAGAACTCATTATATGCTCTAAAAGGTTTTTAAAAATATCCACAAGTTATCCGTATACAGATAATTAAAAGCCTATTTTTCGTCAAAATAACAATTTTTTAACATTAGAATAATATTAAAAAATAACTCTTTATCTTTCCGAATTAGTTTGAATTTCGTTTCTACCTTAATTAGAACTGGATTTGTAATATTTTGAATTATACTACTTATCTACATTTCAGAACAGGAAGTAGTGTTCTGCCTACCGGAAGTAAGATACAATCTTTGTTTTCTTTTAAATCTTATATCAGAAATCCTCAAAATTTGTTTTCAGTAAAGAAAATACATTTTTTTCTTCTTTTTGTACAAAATAAGTTTTGGAGTTAAATTTTATCTTTTATGCATTCTCAAGACCTTATTCTTACATTTTATGTTTATGCAAAATGACATTACAGAAAATATTACGGATTCACGAAGTATTCCGGAAGTTCTCACATATATTTTCAAAAATGGAATTAAGGGAATATACTACTGTAATAATTGTAAACATGTTAGTCTTTTCATTGTTAATAAAGTTTAGGATTTATTATGTAATTTTCATAATCTTGCTTTGTCGATAGTGTTATTTAATTCGTACATATTTTTTAATTTGTGTTGTAAGTATAAAAGATCCCTAGAAAAATAAGTTTAATAATGAGTAAAATTTATAAAATAAAAATATCTTAAAGTTCAGTTTTTATGAATTATGAGAAGGCTCATTTTTGTTATTTTTTACTCCTTTTTTAACAAATGTGGGAAAAAAATCATTTGAAATATAGTTTTTTAATGCTAATATAAGCTTTAATTCATTCGATTCAAATATAGAATAACTAACTGGTACACCCGTTCTTCGCACGGGTGAATTGAAAAATTAAACAATACAGAATGTGAAGGATAAAGAAGTTTTTAATAAGTTAATTTTACGTGAATTGCAATTTAAATAAAAAAAGCTTTATGCATACCTCAGCAGAACAAAAAAAAACCATATTTGTTAAATTGTAAGTATAAAGGTCTAATTGATAAAAAGGATATTTTTTTAAATTTATAACGCCCCGTAACTCTCTTGTGGGTCGATTTTCGGAAACACCTTCCCAAGCTAATCTTTACTCAGCAAAAGTAACACATTGTTACAAATTTTGTGTAATGAACGCTTAAAATAGGTAAATAATTTATACCTGATGTGTAATACGTTAATATTACTTTTTGTTGTATTTATTTCATGTTAAAGTTGTAATATTCGCAAGCAACGCCATTCCTTACATTGTAATGGTGATTCAATGGAAACATAGAGAAATGTTGGTGATAGAGCCAAGTTGGCATATTTTGGCGACCACGTCTTTGGCAACTTGGTGATTCACTGAACGGTGAAGTTGCTTTGCTGTAGCGCCACCTAGTGGAAAGCTGCAACAAAGAGAATAGCACAAAAACATACTCCATGAAAAAATGCATACACAAGCCAATTTTCATAGTGATCGGCTGAACGGTGTTGGAGTGAAGTGATTTCATACAGACAAACATCAATTTATATATATATAAATATATAATACAAATATTATAATTTAAAAAAAAAATTAAATGCCTTTATAGATATTTGGATGTTTTAAGATATACTGAAAATTATTTTTACGATGAAAGCCATTCAAATGTATAAAAATTGTACGTAATGCAAAAAAAAAAAAAAAACAAAATCGTGCATAATATTAAACTATATTGATATTTTTTTTTGGAAATTTTTCGGAAGTAGCACTAAGTCATAATACAAGTATTTTTCTTGCAAGTGATGTACTCATTGCAACTGATACAATAGTTGTTTTTAATTGTGAAAAAAATTACCATAAAATTTTTATTTAAAACTAATTTTATTACAAAATGTACAACCATTTAGTCACTAAACATGCTAATATATTTACATCATTTATGAAAAGAATTATTCTAAAATTTAAATAAACAAAATAAATTTAAATTTTGTATCGTTTAACTTAAATTATGTTTAGCTAATGCGATATTTTTACATATGACGTCTTATTGAAAAACAGGGCTTTCTTATTGAATTGTGTTACGATTTAATACTATTTAATTAATGTCTACATCTTATTTAGCTATTAATATATTAAACATTAATAATTATACGTGTAATTTTGTCACGCTTCGAAGTAAGGAATTCCCTGCTTGAGTAAAATTAGAAAACCTGGTTTCCTTTTTTAGTTTCAATTTTACTAGTACCGAAAAACACGTTTCTCAAACTCAATTAGGGAAAAATTCAAAAATAGACAGATTTGTATAATTAAAGCCAAACAACACACACACAAGAGTGGGTAAAAATGCATATTATTTTTTAAAAATCTGATTTTAAATGGTCAAGTTAAAAACAATTGAAGTATGCTCGTGTTAATAATTCTTATCAGAAATCCTTCTCTCTTTACAAGAGCAGCAGAATTTATTCAAACACAGTCGAACCTCTATATTGCGAATTTTTCTATATAGCGATTTTTTTTTTCTTTCTGGAAGCAAGAACACTTCACGATTTTCTTCGTAAAATAACCTCTTAATAGCGAAGTGCATTTTCTGTGTAATGGACTTCTTCTCTTGTGATTCAATTTTTTTCTCAACTATTTTTAAAGTCTTTCTACACATTTCTTCTCCCTTAAAACACAATCTTGAACTGGTTTTATTAGGTGCGTAACTCGCCGAGAGCAATGTAATTCTGAGCATTACATCCAAGAAGCGTAACCTTTAACCTCCATTGTCCAGTTCACTGGAAACATCTTCGATATCCCCCTTCACCCTCAGTGGGTTCTCGTGTCCTTGAACTAGTCTCCGTTCATTTGTAGTGTTGATCAGTCGTACTGGTAACAAAGTTTCTTGTAGGCTCAAAAAGGTCAAAACGTAAGTGCTTGAGCATCAAATAAAAAATAATTAATTCTTCAGGAGGTGGATAAAGGCGTTAAGAAACTTTCTTGCAGTTTTCTTTTTTCGTTTTTTTTAATAGGTAAGATACATAAAATAAATATGTATTAATTCACTAAAAGGTGGGAATAATTATTTTTTTAAATACAGTCGACTCTCGCTAATTCAGACTTTCGATAATACGAACCTCTCTCTAATTCGAAGTATAGGTTCAGTCCCTAGAAAAACTCCTGATATTTCGAACTAAAACAATACGTTTTGGTACACTCAATATTTCGGAGTAAAATCCGTGGCTGGGCAGAATTCAACACGCGATAACTCGAAGTGATCGTATAAATTTCTCGACAATTCAAACACTCACTAGCATGTAGAGTTCTGTAGCAAACAGGTTGGTGTTTACATGTTTTGTGCTGAACTGTCTCCGCCTGTCTCCCCTGTAATGTAGTCCCTTTGATGATCATCGGAGTCGACTCCGATAACCCTGACAGAAGCTAAAGTGTCAGTAACAAACTACACAACGTTTTTCTTCAAAATCATGTTGATGCACGCGTTTTACAAGCTTCATTTATTCTAGAAAAATCTATTGATAAAGTAAAATAGAATATTATAAAACAAAACAAAAAAAAGATAACAGATTTTTTCACCAAAAAAAATTAATTATGTACAGTGTGTATTCTTTTAATAGACGTTTTTAACGCATAAATGTATTATTTTAATACACGACTTTTAACTTGCGTATAATGTTTATACTATTTAATATGTACTTTTTATAAATACTTCAAAATAATTTTTCATATCTATGTACAATAGTTTATTCATTACATAGTTTCAAATTTAAATGTGGAGGAAAAAAATTTCTCTTCGAGAATTTTGAGAGTTTTTTCCTACTCTCTTGATAATTCGAACTCTTGATAATTCAAAGTTTTTCATTGTTCCTTTGAACTTCGAATCACATCGAGAGTCGACTGTATATAGTGTTTATGAATTTAAAATTTGTTTTATGTGGTTTATAAAAAAAATTGAAAGATGAAAAATAACCTTTATATTTTCCATATAACGAACATTTTTTCGGGATTTAGCAGCTTCGTTATATGGAGGTCGGACTGTATTTAAATGGGAGTAGAGCGAAAAGTTTTGCATAAGATGCTTCAAGACACACAGTACAGAGCAGGAAAATGAGAGGAATTATTTTTCGAATAAATAATTTTTATTAAGAAACAGTTGAGAAAACAATTCTCTTATTGATTGTTTATATAGGTCGTCAAATCAATTTTTGTATCAGAGTTATCTGATGAACAACAATAATTCACAATGCTTTGCAATAATGTGTGATAAATCTTCACTCTCATATTTTTTTAAATACGAAACATGAATTATTGCACTATTAGTATGGAAAATCTGTATAAACAGAAAAACCAGATTCCGTTCTTTATAAAACGGGTTTTTTCTGTTTTGAACTTTGGATCGACTTTCGGGATTCCCCTGAACCGATTTTACAGTCACCACTATTTGAAAGTTTTTAATTAAACAAACAGTTACATTTAGTTAAATAATTATATTACTTCTGATAGTTAGAAAGGATCTTTATATAAACAGAGCAAGAAAAATAGGAATTATTTTTTTTATTCAACCTATTAGATTTATTATTATATTCTGGAAAATTGTTTTCCAATTTAGGTGGTGGGATTTCCTTTCATTTTGGTATAAAAATGTAAAATAAAAGATAAAAATTGAAAATAAGAATACATTAATCGGGGAAAGGGGGCCAGAAACTTCTTAATTTCATTCAGTAGTGCACATAGGAATTTTTCAAGGGGGTCCAAGATCGAAAGTCCACTGTTCTCGTACCATGCTTCAATAAGCCGCCCAACATATTCTTTTCATTTTTTCGATTTTCGGGAACAAAAAACAGCAAAAAATTCATTCATTAATGAATAATTAGCGTTAATTGATAAAATTAACTATTGAAAACAAATGCTTAATTAATTTTTACGTACTACATACATAGAATTATAATCAATCGAAAAAAATCAAGGGCTTTCGGGGGGGGGGTCCGGACCTTCAGGACTCTCCCTTTGTGTGCGCCACTGATGTCATTCAATCCTTTTTTTTTACCATTTTATGCATCTTAAATAACTTATCAATGGAAATCGGTCAAAACTAGACGCGCAGCTTGGCGGTGTGTGCACCAACTCTTCAAATTTATCTCATCGTTATCTTGGATCCTTGAATCGATCGAGAAAACTCCCTGACTTGCGCTCATTGATAAAAATGTGCATTCCGCAAATAAGCAGAGTAGAGCATTTTTTAATTCCTGTCTCTCTAAAACTGAATTCAATTACAAGGTTATCTAGGAATTAATTGCCACAGGTGCGTCCTTCCATGCTGCAGGTCGACTTCCATTTCATAGGCGAATGTTTGACATTCCTCTCTCTCTCTCACTCGGACTTTGGCCCTCCAAACACATCTCTTATCTACATCTCCTTTTGTAAAATGTCATCTTTATACAATGAATGGCTCGGTTTTATGAATGGGAAAGTGTAGACGCGAATTTCTGTGAATGATTGGGATGAACTTTCGGTTGTGAGGTTGATTTTGGTAGCTGTGAAACGTGGGATGGTTGAATCTTAAGAAATAATAAATTATAGTTTTAAAAAACTAAAAAACACGCTTTTATGTTTAATCGAACTAAAAAACAAAAAAAATAATTCTTAATATAAGAATAAATGATTAACGAGAAAATTTATCTCATCCGGGTAAAAGCGTGGGCATGGACGTCTTAAGATTTTTTGAGGCCCTGGGCCCCTACACAAATGTAGGCCCACCTATGACCCTTAAAAGAAGACAGTATATAGCAGGGGTGGCCAACCCGTGGCACGCGGGGGTCGTAACTGTGGCACGCGAAGGCTTTTTGAAAAATTACAAAAATATTATGAAAATATTACTGAATTAATTCAATTACAATAAAAAAAATTGTCACGAAGAGAATATGTAAGAATCAGAAATTTTCAGCGTGAGATTTTAAGAGCGCTAAGCAAGATTTTTCTTTTCTTCAGAAAAACGCCAAAAATGAGATCATTTTCTCCAAAACTTACAATTCTACTGCTTTGTAACATTCCGAGAAAAGTGTTGAGTAACGTGAGACTAAAAACAAATAAATTCTCTCTCTCTCTCTCTCTCGGACGGTCGAAACAGCCCAAAAAGTCACCCCCTCTCGGGGGCGGTTAATTTTTAACACCTCAGATTTCCATTCAAATTTCAGCTTCCCCGTGCAGGGCTGAAGTTTATAGCTATTGGCTGTCAGCGTGATGTCAGATAAAAAGGTTTTTCCGGAGATGTTGGCTATTTACGATTTCTGTAATGTCAAGAAGTAATTCTGCAATATATTAGGAGCGCAGTTGTTGATACGGTAGAAGTAATCTATGTGCACAAAGTAGCCGCTTTGTAAACCAGAGGGAGTGTGAACTTGCATCCATGACTAATCAGAATGCTGGATTCGGAGCCTAGAAAATTTGTAGCGTAACTTGGCAAATTGTTTCTAGCTGTCACACTCAGTTGATTTTAAACTCTGTTTAGCAAGACGTTTAGCTTTTCTACAATTGTTTTTAGATTTTAGTGTTTAACGTAGTTGTTTAAATTTTTTTTAATTTTCAATATGTTTATGGGTAAACCTTCGACATCGAAAGAGGATACTGCAGCACGTGATTTTAAAATTGTCTGGGAAGAACAATATTTGTTTACACATCAAAATGTCTAGCCTGTTTGTTTGATATGTGGAATTTGTGTAGCAGTTCCAAAAAAATTTAACTTGGACCGTCATTTCAAACAACTGCATAGTGATTCCAACAACAAATATCCTGATGAATCAAATTTGCGAACGGAATTCATCAATAAAAAAAAAAGAAATCTTTAGCCGGCTAACAATCTTTGTTCCAGAAGAGAAATGACGAAATGGAAACCATGGTGAAGGCTTCTTATGAACTTCCTTTGTCGTTAGCCCGCAAAAAAAAAAAAAAAACCCATATTCTGACGGAGAGGAGGTAATAAAAAGCAGCCTTTTAATTTTTGCCCAAAATGTCGGTGATCTTAATGTCAATAATATGGTTGATAAAATAGCTTTGTCCAGAAATACCGTCATGCGTCGTATAGATGACATGGGCCAGGATGTTGGAACGCAAATTGTCTCTGGACTTCAAAATTGCAAATATTTTTCATTAACTTTGGATGAAAGCTGTGATATCACTGACAATGCGCAGTTAAGCATCTTTGTGCGTTACACGAACGAAAATTTTGATACTGTGGAAGAACTTCTTGATTTGTGCCAACTAGTTTTAACTACAGGTGAAGACATTTTTAAGGAACTTAAAAATGTAATTGAAATTAACAAAGTAGAATCGACAAAATTAGACAGTGTTTCCACAGATGGAGTGCCTTACATGGTTGGCAGAATAAAAGGTTTTGTTGCATTGCTTGAAAATTATTTGGGAAGAAAAGTTTTCAAGTATCATTGTATTATTCGTCAAGAAGCCCTTTGTGCCAAGGGCTTAAACTTGTCTTTCGTTGTTGACCCCGTGGTGCGCTGTATCAACAAATACGAGCTCATGCTCTGAATCGACGAAGATTTCGTACGCTTTTCCCCGAAGAAACGGAAGAAAATGGTAAGTTACTCCTTCATTGTAGTGTGCGCTGGCTTTCCAAAGGAAGTTGGTTCACTTCCGAGATTTTGGAGTTTGAGGGAATGTCTTTTAGAATATCTGGAAGAAAATGATGACCTGCCCAGTGAATGCTCGCTCCTCAGGAGGGAAAATTGGCTGTGGGATTTAGCTTTTCTTACCGATATAATGGAACATTCAAACAATTTAAATTTAAGATTACAGGGGAAAAATTGTATTTTTCCTACCCTAATTGGTCATATATCTTCTTCTGAGAACAAACCTTTGCTTTTTTTGTCTGGATTTTGGAGAGAAAAAATTAACTCATTTCCCATTCATACAGGAATTATCTGCCAAAGTTAGCAATGTTCCGAACTATGATAGATTTAAAAATTCAATATCTATTTTATAGGATTCTTTCAGTGCCAGGTTTGAGGATTTTAAAGATGATAAAAAAAAAAAACTGAACTTTTCACAAATCCTTTTTCGATTTTTCTTCAAGACATTAATTTTTACCCACCTCAGGTACAAATTGAAATAATTTACCTACAGCACCATATTACTCTAAAAAGCAAATATAAGGAAATTATTTTTACCGCAAATGATCCGAATTACATCGAATTTTGGAAATTTGTGCCACCAAGTAATTTTCCAAATTTACATGATTTAGCGGTCAGATATTGTTGTAGGTTTGGATTAACATATGTTTGTGAAGAAATGTTTTCTGTTATATGAACGTAATTATATCAAAATATCGCTCAAAATTAACTGATATGCACCTAAAACACCTAATTTTGTTAGCATCTTCCCGAGGTAATGCAAATATAGACGATTTAGTAAAAAAACTACAGATTCAAAAGCCACATTGAGAGACTTCTTAGTAATCATTTAAAATTAAATGTTTCAAGTTGCTTATTTTTATTTTGTACCTTAGCTAACTGACTGATCCTGTAAAAATTTATCAACAATAAAATATAAGTTTCTACTTTTGTTTTATTTGTTATACCATTTTCTTTTTACACTTTCACTGTATAGAACTTGCATTTAAAAGTATGTTTTTGGTGTAAATAACCCATAAAAAGCCTATAAGTAACACTTTTTTACTTTTGTATATTTTTTAGTTTGGTGGAAAAGTTGAAAGTGGCACGCGTAATTTTTTTTTATCAGATTGTGGCACGCTTCCCAAAACGGTTGGCCACCCCTGGTATATAGCATACACTGTCTACTCCTTCAAACACTAACCCAAAACAAATAAATGTGCGTGACTTACAACCGCACATATTGGCTCAACCGACTGCCACCTTTTGACTGAATGAGTAATAATGCTATAGGCCTAAGCCTATACATGAACCACGGTCATCACATGTAGCCAGTTGACATATCGTCCAAAATTCCCAGTTTTTAAGGAGAATACAACCGGAAAAAACAGTTGACCGGTTGAAATTATTGGAATCATTATCTTATTAAGCCTGAGTGGTGAAGTAGACAAGACACCAGATGTGGTTGAGGCCCGGGCCCAGTTGGCCCCTGGCTTAAGCGTGAGGTGTTCTATATCAATTGTTATAATTTCTTACTAGTTCTATTCTGAAATACTGAGTTGGTGTAAAAATGTGGTTCAAAGCACCCTACGCTTTTACCACAATGACATCAGCTTTCTCGTTAATCATTTTATTCTTATACTAAGAATTATTTTCTTACTTTTTGGTTCGATTAAACATAAAAGCGTGTTTTTTAGTTTTTTTAAACTATAATTTATTTTTCATTTTTTTAGTTCGATCAATAATAAAAGCATGCATTTTTAGTTTTTTAGACTATCGTTTATTCATTTATGAATTAATCGTAAATGCGTCATTTTTTAGAATCTGGAACACCCATTGGCATCCTATCAAAGCGTCTATACGGCCTGGTTTGGAAAATGTAGGATCAGCCAACTGAAGGAAATCTGGAAGAGCAATGTCTGAAATATTTCTCCCTAAAAAGACCTCAATATTCTAACTGAAATTTGCATCTGTATTAAACACAAAAGTACACTTTTTGAATCGAAGAGTTTGTGAGAAATAATTTAATCCGGTGAGACCTCTGAATTAATTCTCAGCTGTTTTGGTAAAATGAAGCAATGGATGATGTTTCATTCGACAGATCCGACAAGAGAATTTAGAAAAACAGATTTTATGTCTGAGTTTAGCGGTTAAAACAGTGCTTCTCAAACTTTCCATATTTCCCCTCATACAACAACGTTTTGAATGCAATAATAATGTACTTCGACGCTAAAGCTACAATGAGTGACTTTAATATTATAAACTGTACATATTATAAATATATGTATTACATGGCAAGCCCATGGAAGTTACTAGTAATTATTTAACTTGCTTTTAATTTAGTATTGATAAATCAATTATTAAATACTTTTTGCCGCACTGATACATTTATAAGTATCTTATATCAATGTGAATATGTATTTTATTTTGTATCATGCCAGAATGTATTTCGTTTTGCTTCCTTTCGGAAAATTAATAATTATTTTAAATCTTAATTTGGCCTTTTCGATATGCTCGCGCCCCTTACATAGAGTTATGATATCCCCCTCAATAGGTGCACCCCACACTTTGAGAAACCCTGGGTTAGAACATAAATATTTTTTTTCATATCACAAGTCTTTTTTTTCCAATTTCAGAAAAATTAAACAATCATTTATATTATGGTAAGAAATTGTTGACGCAAATGTTTTCGCTTTTATAGGGTTATAATTAACTCTTTTAATCGTCAAATCTGGAAAGGAGATCTGGTATTTGTTAGTCGTTAACCTTAAGGTTATTGTAGGTTAGTCGTTAACCTTAAGTCCTTCTGAACCATTAACACACGTGCCAATTGGGACTAGTTGCACGCAAAAGTACTACAAATACTAAAGAGAACCTCGTTCTTAAGGCGTCAGGCAATTGATCTTATCCCATCTCGAGTAGCTCTCGCGTTATTCTAGAATTACATTGATTTAAACTATAAATCAGCATAATGCAATTCTCAAACTTGTTCATCAGTTACAAAGAATACAATGAAACATAATAAGTTCAAAATTCCACGTAATGTACAATTGAGAGAATTGGTCCTCAAAGCACCTGTTCTTAGAAATCTGTAGAGTCTTTTGAATCCAGTGCCGGTTTATCCATTGGGTGCTTCTGGCGGGCGGCCAAGGCCCGAAAAGACCTAGAAGGACCCGGATAAACTGGACTCAACCAGATTTTCTGGTTATAAATTTTGATCCTCCAGTGCCAATCTACAGGATCTTCTGTAGATCTTCTTCACTCAGGGCCCGAAATAAGTTTAAATCGTCACTGTTTGAATCGACACTAATTTAACGGCATTTTTTATTACAGTAAAACGTCTTTTATACGAACGTTTATTATCCGGAGCGTCAAATAACCGGACCAAAGTCCGGATACGTTTTCGAACAGTGCAATGCTTAACAGTTGTTTCGCGTGATGCCAAAAGTGACGAGAAAACCAAGGTGAGAGATATTTCGGAAATTTCAGTTGTGTGATTTGGTAAACATCTGCGCGGAATATTAGGTACGTTTATTTCCAAGTGAGGGGTGTATACGTGCTCTTTTGTTGATGTAGAAACCTGGATGGCATGCGATGTAGAAGACTGTGGATTTCAAATGCTAAATGATGAAGAGATTGTGACTTCCGTGCAAGTGGAATCCGACCCTGTCGACGATGAAACGGATGAAGACGAGGACAACAACAACGCGAAAGTAGCAAGGGTCCATCAGATGCTGACGTGTTTTTTGCGTTAGAGACAGCTAAGGAGTGGTACGAACAACAACCAAAGAGTGCTTTCCTACTCAACCACTACTGCTGAAGAGAACAAGAGACCTTGCAGCAAAAAAACGAAGGTGTACAATGGTACAGCGAAAAATAAGTGATTATTTTCCGCAATAAAGGTATAATTGCGACATTTTGCACCTATTTGGCTTTTTCTTCAAGCACGTTTCCCGCATGTGATGATTTTCAATATTCGTATAGTGTCCGGTTTCATATACTGCATGGATCGCATTCGGTTTTCGGTTACCCGAACAATCGCGTATCCGAACGGTGTCCAGGCCCAATTGATTCGGATAAGCGACTTTCTACTGTATGTTAAAAAAATCTCACAATTTTATGTGAACTATTTTTAGCACTCTAATGTAATGTAGTTAAGTAATTTTTTTAAAAAGAAAACTGCGCCTCTCTTGTGTTCAATACATTAATAATTTCAAATAGAAAAATTTATTTTATATTCAAAAGCATCAGCTTGTGTTTCATGCTAAATTCCTGTTCAACCATTTATTGCATTCCGCTGTAGCTAATTCTTTCTCCTATCGGTATTGTAAAGAGGTATGATTTTATTTAGGTCACTTATCTCATGCTAACCTTAAATTTTTTTAGTCCATTAATAATTTGCTACGTTAGCACGGGTAGTGGTATTCTTAAAAATGTTTAATCGGCATTCTTTCTTTCAGCCTATAATATAAACCAGCCAATAAAGTAATTCAATTTAACCAAAAGTCTTTCAATCATCCTGAAATGAAAAATGTTTTAGAGATGCGAATTTGCAAACGTCACATATTTCCCACGCAATTCATATTTGACTAAATGTGGTCACACACAAATTTTTACTGAACAGGTACTTTTTTTAAAAATCTTTATAAAAATATCTTTAAAAATGAGTTTGATTTTGGTAAATATCTTTAATTTAACCCTAGACATATGCATATCAATAAAAAATATGCTTCAGTTAAATGATTATAACAATATTTTGATAGTTAAGAAATGTGGATCTTGTGGATCATAAAAATAATTGAACTTTAAATATACATATTTCATTATTATAAATGTATTGTTAAAGATTTATATAAATTAAATTACTATCAATACAAACATTAACTAAATTTTTATTAGTTAATTAGTGTTAACTGAATAATTTATTATGAAATTTTTTAATGTCTTTTTGCACATTAAATGGCATTTCAAGAAATTCAGTGGAATATTTAATTAATTATAGTTTTAAATTGAATTAACTAAGCTAATAACAAATACATTAAATTAACTTATTAATTATTCCAAGAAATTTTTTAAACATAATTATTAAATATAATAAATATTAAATCTAAGCAAAGTTTATTATATGTTAGATGTTTACAAGAATTACCAAACATAAAAACTTTTGTACTCTTAAACGACTAATACAAGTACACCCAGAGAGAATCTTCACTTCGATAAAAAATTAATTTGTATGTGGGGTGTAAACTCCATAAGCGTTCTGGTAAATTTGTGTTATCATTTTGTTGTTGTTGTTTCTTATGCCACCTTATCCAAGATCCAAGCTCACGAAATCCATCATGGCAAGGGGCTAGATGTACACCTGTCGTTAGCCATAGTCTTGAGCACCAACAGGTGACAGTACGATTTTGCTCGATTCCACCCCAATTTTGCGAGAGAACACACTGGGGGGGGGGGGGTCAGGGTCCTCCTACCTCTCATCCCATTCCACCAACCTCACAAGAGGACTTGCGGCTCGACTGCTATTTAGAGAGCCGTCTGGGCTGTAAAGGCACTATAAATTTACAAACATTCAATGCCTTTTCCGGTATTCGAACCCAGGCCCTACGACACAGCAGTCAACTTCGCTAACCACTATATCGGATGTGACGTAATATCATTTTAAAATAAATAACTATACATCTAAAAAAAATAATTTGCATTCACGAATACAAAGTAAAAGAGTTCCCCCTCTTATATCTAATGATTTTTTACTTATATCTTCCTCCTTTAAATTTTTTTAAAGTTAAAACTAAAATTGTCCAACTCAATGAGAATTTTCTAATCTTATAATTCTTCTGGGTTTCAAGGTTTTTCACATTTTTATATTTTTAACATGTCAATTTCAAAGCTAAAAACTCAAATAATTAAAATCGTAGCAATTAGCTATTTTTTGTTTTATGTATATAAATATGAATTTTTCTTTTCCTAAATATGAATTTTTAATAAGGCAATTTTAATGGCAAAAGAGCGAGAGTAGAAAATGAAACACCATGACAAATTTGTATAGGAAAAGCTTGAGTTTA
Organism: Trichonephila clavata; assembly: GCA_019973975.1. Classification (NCBI taxonomy): domain Eukaryota; kingdom Metazoa; phylum Arthropoda; class Arachnida; order Araneae; family Nephilidae; genus Trichonephila; species Trichonephila clavata. Next base: position 102,719 of record BMAO01023088.1, on the reverse strand, counting down.
CATACACTGCTGGCCACCGTAAATGCAACACCCTGAAGGAAGCACGCAAATAACATGAAATTTACAACATGCATTAGCGGAGGTGAGATGTGCAAATGATTAGAATTTCAGCGCAGACACAGATCACGCACGCCTGTGGCGCCACCTCAAAACGCTATTTAAGGCTTGGAGATTTCGACGATTTCAAGTTCGGCAATTGCGTTTTTCTCGTGGTTTTTTCAAAAAACTGTTAGTTATGTCTCGTAGAAAACAGCGATCAGCTTTTGACCAAGTATCCGAGTTCGAAAGAGGAAGGATAGTGGCCTACCGAGATTGTGGGTTATCTTTCAGGGATATCGGTAGTCGTGCTGGACGAAACCAAACAACTGTAATGCGGATATGTGACCGTTGAATGCAGGAGGGTACGACGGACCGACGTGGTCGATCGCATCCACCTCAGTGTACCACTTCACGTGAGGGCAGGCAAATTGTGCGCATGGCAGTGATGGATCGCTCAGTCACATCACGAACCATAGCACAGCACATTGAGTCTGTAACGCATCATTCAGTGTCTGCGCGTACCATTCGACACCGTTTACAGCAGAGTGGTCTGTCCGCAAGACGCCCATTGCTTGGTCTACCCTTGACGCAGAACCACAGACGTCTCCGCCGCCAATGGTGCGATGAAAGAAGGATGTGGGTGGCAGAATGGAATGAAGTTGTCTTTACTGTCGAGTCACGCATCTGTCTGCATCACCACGATGGTCGGATTCGAGTCTGGAGACACCGTGGAGTGAGGATGCTGAACAGCTGCGTTATGCACCGCCACACTGGTCCTGCACCGAGTATTATGGTATGGGGCGGTATTGGATATCACTCTCGCACTCCTCTAGTACGCATTGCTGGTACTTTAAACAGCCAGCGCTACATCTCCGAGGTATTGGACCCAGTTATCCTTCCTTAACTTCAGGGCTTGGCCACAGCCATATTTCAACAGGATAATGCACGACCACACGTGGTCCGCATTGTCCAAAGGTTCTTCGTCAATCACCAGATTGAATTCCTTCCCTGGCCGGCTCGCTCTCCGGATCTTTCGCCTATAGAAAACATGTGGTCCATGGTTGCTCAACGATTGACCCAGATTACACCCCCAGCTGCCACACCAGATCAACTTTGGCAACGTGTAGAAGCTGCTTGGTCTGCTGTACCCCAAGAACACATCCAAAGTCTCTTTGAATCAATGCCAAGGCGTGTGGCAGCGGTGACCTCCAACAATGGCGGCTATTCTGGCTACTGATTCTGGCAGAAACCACACTTCACAGAAGTCTATAAATTTAATCATTTGATACTTGGTCAACATGTTATCTACAAAATAAATTTTGTTTTGCTATCTCTTGTCTTTCTTGGTGTTCCATTTACGGTGGCCAGCAGTGTACATTACAGCATTGCCCTTTTTCACTCAGCCAAAAGGCTCCGAAGCACATTCCAGACTTTTAAGATATCCACAGTTGATATTTATTTATCTTTTAAAAACATCCTACACATTCTCTAAAAGGAACTGTTTATCACCGTGAGTCTTTATCAATTTGCATTCCATGGTATTTGTAAAATGTTGCATAAATCATACCAATATATTATGGGAATTTAAAGCAATATTTGTCGTCCAAGTTGATTTTACTTGGTATTCTTCCTTTTTCTCATTAATAATTTCTGTGACGGGTTTTCTAGCGCACCACCATTTTTTTCTAGTAGCAAATTTAAATGACCCTACTTTTTTTTCAAAAAAAAAGAACTAAGATAATCTTAATTCTACAATAATTGAAAAGTTTAGCTAAATTTGAAAAAAGTGATTTAAACCACAACTGAACTTTTGGATATTAAATAAATTCTATATGTGACTGTGTTAGAAAGTTTTATCTTGAAAGTATATGTTGAGTTTTAGTTAGAGAATCTTTATTTAAGACACGGATGGATAAAGTTATTTTATAATTAATTGGAGAAAATATAGTATTGTAAAATTATTATAAAAACTCAAACTCAGTGGCGCAACAGCCCATGAGGGCCAAGGCCTACTGTGCCCATCTCAGTATACGTGACCATTGGGCACTGGGGTGCATGAGCAGATGTTCCGATCAGGTGGTCAGCCTGAAGCGAAACCCCCAGTGTTTGGTCCCCAAGTAAGCTTGGTTCTCATTTTATCGACCCACTGGGGATGAAAGGCTGAGTCAACCTTGCCCAGCCCAGGGTTTGAACCTCGGACCAGTGGTGTGGAAGCGCGATGCACTAACCATTCAGCCACTGGGCATCAAATTATTATAAAACACTATAAATATAAATGTGATAAATGTCATTAAAATATTAATTCTCTTAACATAATTAAAATATTACAGTTTTTGATATTTTATTCGACTAAAGTTATTTTTAAAATGATATAAATATTAAAACTTCCATTTTAAATTTTGAATTTCATTTCAAATACTTTTATGCAACTTTATTCTGTTTCATTTCTGAATGGTTAAATAAAATATCTCAACGAAGTTTTCTAAATTCATTTTTCAAAGTTATGTTTCACGTTTCATTCCAAGCTTTTAATAAACCCGTTCTGAGACTTTACTTAATGATCTTTCTAAACGTTGTTTGATTTCTTTGACAGGTATTCAGACAAAAGTTTTTATATTTTATCTTGTATGTAAAAATATATTTCGTAAGATATTTCCTTATATTTTCTCCAAATATTTTTGATATACATTTTCTTAATACCTTTTGAGAACTTCCATGAAAAGAATATATTATTAGCACGAGAAGGGAAAAAAAAAACGTTGTGGTTCTGAAAAGAAAAATCTAGTACTAAACACAACTGTACGACTGTTGCCTATCTGACATTCCATAGGATTTTCCTAATGCCTTTAAATACTCTTAAACTAGTTCCTTATTTGTTTAAATGACCGTTGGCTACAAATGTGGGGAGGAAAGGACAGGTATATATACGTCCTGGATTGTGAAACAGCCTTTTAACTTCCGCAATTTGTAAGAAGTTTCCAAGAGAAAAATTATTAAAAAAGATTTTTTCCCTGAAAATCCCGAAAAACTAGTATTTTGTTAGTTAATTGTTCTGTATTTTATTGAGAGTGCAGTAATTTTTATATACATCGCATAAAAAACTGCAGAACGCGCTACGTAATAATCGTAGATTGCACAATCGGACCTCCATCACATATTTAGAAAGAAGTACCGTAAAATCCGGCGTATAACGCGCACTTTTAACACCAAAAATACGATCGAAATTTACGGTTGTGTGTTATAACGGGTATAAAAACGATAGTTATTAAAATTAAATAAAAAAGAGATTAGCATTAAAAAAGTTAGACTTTTACATAGATTGAAATACTCTTTATTTAAAAGAAATGATATACCCCTTATGACTTTAGAGAGTTGTAGTTTTAGAAGTATGCTATTTTTTTTCAAAAAAGCTAGGTTAATACCTCGAATAAAGGACTTCAAAACATAAAGAATTGATAAAACATAAAAAAAAAAACGTATACGCGAATGCACATAATTAAAAATGTACTTGAAAGCATATGAGGTTATACGCGAATTTTACGTATTTATAACTCACGTACTATATCGCTCCCGAGGGGGGTCTAGTCAGTGAAAAAATAATTATCATAAAGATAAATTCTATGACAGTCTCATAAACAGATCTATTTTAAAAAAAAAATTAATCAATGCAAACCAATGTATGCTATTAACATATTAACTAATTAATGAGTCTATTGCATAATTAAAAAATCACATAATCAAAATAGGTTTGCAATCCCGTGTCATATTTTCAATCCCGGGATTTCGGGATTGCATTATCGAAATCCCGGGGTCCCGGAATTAGGATTGGACTATTTATTAAAAATACTTACATATTAGCATAGTTGGAACTGCATAATAAAACTGGAAATATAATTAAAAATTGATTTAATATTATTTTAATTAAACAAAAAAATTAATTTATCGTAAAAAACAAATAAAAATAGTACATAATGAAATTTAAAAAAAAAGCATTTCTTCATTTCTTGTGTTTCTGTAAATAAGCTTATAAAAACACAGCTCCTCGCGTTTCATAGTTGGAACGGCTTCTTATTTTTGATACAAATTGTCGTGCTGTAGAAAATGCACGTTCAAATTCTTTACTAGTAGGTATTACCATCATTAAATAGGAATATGTTCTTTTCAGGTAGTCACCACGTCTCCCTCCATTTTCAAAAAAAAAAAAAAGAGACATTTCTTTTTGAATTTTTGATGACAGTATCTCAAATCTAATAGACTGCATTGGTGCATATACCTCGTTGATAACTTTATTTAATTCTTCTGCTACACTTAATGGTTTTTATATATAAACTGATCCAGTTATTGAATAAGAATGTGAATCAATTTCAAATGTTACCTCATTTGAAATTGAAGAGTTGCATGAGCTGTTAGTAATACAATGGGATTTGAAGTGTCTTAAGTCCTCTAAGCAGGTCCGCAATTAATTAACGGCATTTAATTGAAGAAGGAACTGTGACAAAATCTATTCTTCTGATGTTGCTTATATTTTTGTGTAAGCATTGCAGTGAGCCACTTAGATCTTTGCGACGTTCTCCCATACTGTGCATATATTTTTTTTACATATAGCACTTATAATTGCGCAAAAAAATTCTACGTAGCAACGCATATTTCATAAACAGAATATAAATTTTTAAAAAATTAAATTCTTAGAAAAGTTTTGAGAAAAAGTTTTTAAATATAATTCAGACAAAAATTAAACCCCAGAATTAGTTATTTTAATCCCGGGATTCACGGATAAAAAAAAAACACCTCGATCTAGGGGTTTCGGAATTCCGGGATCCCGGGGCTGAACACCCTACTAGATATCTTCCGAAAATTCTAAATGCATCTGTCCAAGTTAACTGCCACCGAACATCCTGAGGGAGGAAGAAATGTCCGTTTTCTGACCCCACTCGCGATGGGGAGCAAGTTACAGATGAAAATAAGAGAAAACATATGAAATTTCACGGTTTAACATACAAACCCTCCTCGAACCCTTCATGGTTCAAGACGTAAGAAAACTAACATTAACCGATACAGTACAAAAAAGTTAATAAGATACATTAAATGTAATACCAGATTCACAATACTTTGAAAAAAAAATTCAAAATATAATTCAGACAAAAATTAAATCTAATCCCGGGATTTGAAAAAACCACCGGGATTTCGGGATCCCGGGGCTGCAAACCCTACTCAAGAACCATCATTTCAGTTTTTCTTGCCAGAATTTAGCTAAAGAAGTATAATATTGGACATGGCAAATTTTCCCAGTTTCTCATTTTGTCACAGACAACCCGCCAGGAAGATGATGTTTTAACCTACGTTCAACATTCAAATGCCCTCTATTCAGATTTTGAAATTAGGTTTAAGAATTCTTTGATTATGGTAATACCGAAGGAGGCAATGTATCATATGGTCACATTGAAGAAAATAAATGTCATATTTCAGAAGGAACTGATTGGAATATGCACTAACAAAGATGTTAAAGTAAAGTTTAAAAAAGAATTCCAGTAATTTTGGCGTTAAAAAGACATACCTGTTATTTATCCCGAATTATGGAACTATGGAGATTGAGGGTTAAACTAGACAAGATTGTGTGATACACCAAATGGGAAAATCTATTATTGAAGGGCCAGATTCATCCTCACCATTAAAAGCATTCTGGTTTGTTGCTCAGTTGTTTTATCTAATAGTTATTTTATGAATTATTAAATTTTAATTTAAAATTAATTATGTGTTTCTTAAATTTTAAACACTATATTTCACTACTGTTAAAAATTGAAATCTTTTAAAGTAAATAGCTCTATACCAGCCGTTCAAAAGATATTTCAGTTGATAAAAGTACAAAAATTTTATATGAGGTAAGCAAGGGTCTACCCAAAGGCGAAAAGCATGACAAGGGGTCTACGAGACAAAAAAGATTGGGAACATCTGTTCTAAAGCAACTGTTGGCAATGGACCTCATATGCACTCTAGAAAAGAGATGTATGATAAAGTCAGCGTTAGATAGAAGTTCTCATTCTGTTAGCGCGACCTATTTGGCACCGCTCCTTCACCGTCTTGCCTACCTAAGGGTGTGGGGGGAAACAAAGCATCACCAACAACTTCCATAATAACTATTATTTAATTACTCTTCAAACACACTTAATCAATCACAAGTGAAACTACAAAAGGAGATCCTAGGAGTGATATATAAAACGAACAACTCTAAGTAAACACGACTAAGGGAACTAGACAAAGTGAACAAGCGCTAGTGATCTGATTACTAAATCTAATTTATCTTAGATGTTATAAATTTATTATAAATCTATCTTAGATCCTTAATCTAATAATTTATTATCTTAGCATCTCCTTCCTTAACTCGTGCTATGTCTGAGAAATATTCTAATATTCTCACCGACGTATCACCGCAACAGCTCTTCTGCTCCTTCTATATTACATCTACAAAACCTAGACTTAAAAAGTCAAACTAATTTAAATATCAGGGTTTCTTCTTGAGAGGCTGTGAATTAACGCGAATGCAGGCCCCAAAGTTTCCCCAAGAGGATTAGTGAATAATGACGCGTATAGATCCGTCACAATTCTAATACGAATTAGAAAGCAAGGAAAATAGATGCTTGGTAATATATTAGCTCATTTTTAGGCCATGAATCAAAATTACTGTTGTATTCATCAAATTTTTGAATGCCACGGAAATATATGTAATTGCTCCAATAAATTATTATTATTTTTTTATTTTCAATGCAGCAAGAGAGAGAGAACACAATCCTTTCACCGAGATACACAAAACAAAGGTTAGACGACACTAGCAAAAGTTAAACAAATTTCGAAAGAAAAAGAAAGAATTAAATTCTCAAGCAAAATAAGAGTTCCTTTGCCTCTAAAAAAAACGAGAGTAAATAAAACTTTCCTTCAAGGCTAGGCGAAAAAGGAGGTGGTCCCTAATCATTTAAGCGTCGCCGCAGTAGAGGGGTCAAGTAGGGCCGTTGACGATCCCAGGTCGATGCAGGTGAGCATGAAAGCAATCATGCATAATCGCCATTCAGAAAGCAGCGATCACACAATACCTGGGATAATCCGAGATTTTGAGGATGATTTCACACCAGGGCTTCTTCTCCCCTGTTCTTTTCATCAGCTCGGACGTATGGACCCTCATGGCCAAATAACTTTTTGAAACAGCAGAACTATAACAGACTTCCTCAAAAGCTGTCTGTTAGATCACACACCCCCTTTTTTTTTTATCCAACTTACCTGCAGTCTCCTTTCTAGGGATAGCGTAATGTCAAAGGCATGATGAATAGGTATGCAGCGTAATCCCCAAACTACAAATCTGCTACTTTTTTAGCACTACTCGGGGGTACATGTAGCTTAAGAATTCTATGGACACACAAGTAATATTATCCCCCCCCTTCAATGTAAATTATTGAATTCTGATTGATGAATCTATATTTCTGATGAAGAGCGCAGCGCAATAAATCCGCGAGTTTGTCATAAAGACTTTCCAAAAATTTTGTTTTATTATTGTTAACAAATAAAGAAACTGAGCCGATTTTAATTAAACTTTTGCGATTCTCATCACAGGTTGCAGAATTAGCTCAAATGCTTAACTCAAAAGAACAAAATTATGATATTAAATTAATAATCTTTTGATACTCCAAACCATGATTAAACAACGCGCAAAAGCTTGCTGATTGTATACAGCAGGTGTTAGCAGAGAAAGTGAAGCAGAGAAAAAAGGAAAAAATTTCTCTCTTTGTCTCAAGTTTTTATAGATTCCTGAAAAACGGGAAATTCCCGGATTTAACCTCGATTTCACACCAGCAGAGTTATTAGTAATGGTAAGTAGCAGCAGTTGACCGAAAATACTGGAATTTTCTTAATGTAGCCCCACATAACGTAGATAAATTTCTACAAAAATTTATTTTGACAACGCTTCTCTGCTTTCTATTACACTTTTTGGTTGTATTAACAAATTATAAAAAAATGTTGTCATGCATTACATTAAATTGTTAAAACTTTAATTAATGAAACATAGTTGAAGACTCAGAAAATTAATTAAGTTTAATTAATTAATCTAGTTTCTGTAATTTTCCGTTGTTGTTTACTTCTACTGAATATTTCTTTGTATTTAAAATATTTCCGTTTCTCTTCTCTTCAATTTGATGCTTTATCTCTTAAACTTGACCTATCGTAAGGTGACCAATTTTTTTTTACAATGAAAGGGAAGTCGAAAAATTTAAGAAAAAATTACAATGTAAGTATATGAAACATTTTATTAATCCAAACAAAAATACGCTAATTACGTTTACATTCCTTTTAATTAACGACTTAAACAAGTATTTTTCCACATTAAAGATTTTTTTATCGATATAATCATTTTCTAATAAATCGGAAATTTCGGATAAGAAAATATCCTTTATTCTGAATTTTACGGTAAGTGTTGCCAGCAATCAAAATTCAGTCAGCATGTATCATATTCAATCTTGGTTTCATTGTCGTTCAAAATCATTACCAATGAAAAATCTTCATAGTGTACATTAGTTGCAGGGCAGCACAACGTTAATTCAACACGGATAACTAAAGTTTCATATGGAATGAGTTCCTGTTTGAAATGGTTAAGTATTTTCACCAATCTTTTATCCATTTCAGGTTGTTCTAATTTATTATAATTTAAATACATACATTCAGTCTTCTAATTTCTTCAAACAAACAATTGTCATAGATTTTAATATCAGGTATTTCTTTCGATAAAACCTGTTTAGTTAACCTAATAAGATTTTAAATGTGACCAATTTACTTGAGAGATGAAGTAAAAAAATAGCATTGAAAACTGTCATTTCCTGTGTTATTTTTCAGACCATTCTTCGACGTATTGGAAACATGTTTAGGCATCCTGAATACAGAGATTAACAGATCAGTTTTAAAATATTGAAAAGCAGGACAAGTAGGAGCACACTTTTCGAGGAAAGACAGAACCTATAAAAGACTTCCCTAAAAGAGAACGGTTGATTGGTACTGTCGATTTGCTTGTTTAATATAATCTTTCATTTTGGAAATATCAATAAAGACGATCATAGAGATTGATTGCAATATTTAGTCAGGATCAGGGACGTCTCAAAATATGGACCAACTGGACAGAAGTTCTGGCCAAAGTTATAATAAGGAAGAGGTTAGTGGAAGCAAGAAGAACTCAAGAATGTGTAGGACGAGAGGATGGTCCGGGAGAGGTTGAAAAGACATTATACATCGAATTCTTGGTAGCTGCTATATTACCTTTAACTTTGGTTGGACAATTTGGTTTCAATGACATTTTCAATAGGTATATTGTCAGAAGTGAGGAAACAAACCACCCACATTGTCCATCCACAAAACAAAAAAACTATAATCACATAAAATTGCAGCCATTTATAGGTTTATAAAACTACACTAATTTCTGAGTGTAAAAATATCAAGTAAAAAACTAAAATATAACAACAACCCCAATTTGAAGTATCAGGTAGCTGTACTTGCATAGAAATAGTCTGTTTGTACTTGTGTAGCATTGCCAATGGCGCAGTACGAATACACCAACTCAAAACCATTACGTATATTATGGGTATTTCTTAAAATGTGCATTTCTTATAGCTACTATTGCCAAGTTACCCTAAATACTCAAAAATTTTGCAACTGTTATTTAATGAAATCAAAAATCAAAATATAGTGAAGGAAAAATCACCGTAATTATCTCTCTTAATTGTACGACCTTAAGCTCAATTTTTTCACTTTTATTCCCCAATTTTCAATAATCAAACATCCAGACTCTCCGTCGACAAACCTCGCGTACCTAAATGTCAACGCTTAAGTAGAAAACCATTTGAATAAACCGGTTCTTCGAGAGAAAGTCCATGAACATACAGTTAAAATAATTAATTTATTCCCCAAAAGGATTATGAAGGCTGCGATGGCCAAATACACCTTTACACGATGAGATACATGCCTCGACAAAACTGACCACGAATAGCTTCACTCGGCTATCACTGTCTCGCCAATAGCAATGAATTAAAATTACATAATATATTATCATATTATGAACCCATACATTTGCAATCCACCACAACATAGCAAGAAAATGCCTTATAACGAAATCTTCCTTCCATAGTTAGGGGTAATTAACAAGCCTATGCGTGATATTCTTTCCTATTCCTGTTCAAACAAGTTCAAACAGCGCCTGCATGCTATTCTATGCATTGTGCACCTTATATATTCTACACGTTAATTTATTAACAAAAGAAATTATTAAATTATAATGATTTTTTCTCGAAAGTATGGAAATTTACTGTTTATGTGAGTTCATAGCAAGCTGGCAATACTTTAATGTATATATTTAAATAAACCAGATTTACTTTCAATTTTGTTTCTCATACAATCGTTTAAAATTAAAAATTCCTAACTCTCCAGTAATACTTATATTGAGCCTCGACGGTTCCCTTACGTATACTAGACCTAAAAATAGTTGTACTGAATGTTTTAAAAGAATCACCCAAGAATCCTTAAATATTGTGACGTCACAATCTCATAAGAATTAATACTTTTGTGAAACTTATTTAACACATAGTTATAGCTTTTTGGTTTTTTAATTAAAATACATCGCTCTTTTTATGATTATTTTCTTTAGAATTGTGAGAATATTATCAGCTTAAAAATAAGCTGTACATTTCTAACTAAAGGGAAAATCGATTTGTATAAACAAAGACTTATTGGGTATTTAACGCATACCGTATGATCCGGAGTATAACGCGCACTTTTAACACTAAAAATTAGATCATATAATTATTGCACAATAAGGCAGCCGGAATAAAACATAGCTTTTATTTTAAAGAGAGATTATTAAAGAAAAATTTAGTAATTATACATATATTGAAATACTGCTTATTTAAAAGAAATGTCATTCCTTATATGAGCTTAAAGGTCTGCAGCTTTAGAAGTATACTATTTTTTCAAAAGCCTGGGATAGTACCTCGAAGAAATTACTACACAAAATGCACATTGCATACGTACATTCTACGTAAAAAAGAGGGTGCGCTTTATACGGCGAATATACCTGAAAATTAAAAATTGCAGTTTGAAAGTATAGATATGCTGTTATACAACGGTGCTGTTATACGCCGGATTTTACCGTAAATATTTGTCTTTATTTCACACCCAACATGTTGCAATCGAATATTGGTGCCTGGGACATATGGCTAAGTTGTCCACCCGAAGAGCAAGCTCTGATTTCAATGAAACACAGGGTATATTAAGAGACAGTAAATGATTTTTCCCCCTTTGTATATTGTATAAGAAAAGTAAAATAAAATATAGATATAACTTTTTTTTAACTAAAAAGCTGTTCAACGAATTCTTTTTGTAAAGATATCAAAGAATGCTGTTGGTCATTGAATGTTATTTCTACGTACATAGAGCAAAGAAAACTTTTGTTGAACATTGAGAAGGATTTTTTAAAAACTTATTAATAAAAAACTAGACTTTAAAAACGAGTTTATACATAGTTTATTCCGTTCCTTCTCTTGCGTTCGATAAAATAATTACTTAAAGGTGAAATTTAATGAAATAATTATAATTACAGATGCTGATTTATTTAATTTATTTTGTTAATTTACAACATCAAAATTTAGTATTAATTATGTAAACTTAACCAGAACCGATCCTAGGTGTCGGCCGCTCGCGTGCAAAAACTTAATCTAGAGAATTTTTCATATTTTGACTAATACTCAAAGTTGGCGCTATAAACTCATCTACCAGTTTTACAGAAAAGGTAAAACATTAGTAAAAATTCAAATAAACAAAAAAGAAAACTTCTTTCCTCTATTTTGTTTTTCTAAATTGCAAGGCTATTATTAAATGGAAAATTGATTGATTTAATTTCCCCCGAATGCATATTGAATTTAAACACTCCTAAGGCAATATTAACCACTATTAGATATTTTCGTAAAGCAACTTTCGCAGAAATCATTTTTGAGAGACCTTTGTTAAGCATCAATCCAAAAAGTTGCGCTTTTGTTAAGCAAAAAACCCTTTCCTATTGCAGTATTGCCAGCTCTGCTACGAATTTTGCAATCAAATGAAGGATGAGTGTAAAGAGTAGACATTAATGGACAATAGACCACTGTATTCTACTCTCTATTTTTCTTAAACTATGCTATACTATCGGGAAATTGGACTTTACTTTGATTTTTCAATATCTGTTTTAAAAATTCAGCATATTTATTCGACTTATTATAAGTTTTATTTGGAGAAATTCGTAAAAAATTTTGCCTAATTGATAGAACTTAATGCGGCCGCTCCTTGTTTTGGCCGCTCGAGTGCAGTACGCGTCCTGCACACCTGCTAGGATTGACCCTGAACTTAGCTTTGAATTGGCTGCACGATGTACTGGGTATCAATACATACAGTGGCTCAAAGAGCAATTTTTAAGGGGGGGGGGGCATTCAGGATCCAAAGTCCACCATTCTCGTATCAAAATCCAATATGCTGCCCAACATATTCTTTTGATTTTGTCGACTGTCGGGAACAAAAAACAAAAAAAAAAGGTAAAAAATTAATTATTGAATAATTAATTAAGCATTAATTCATGAAATTAATTTTTATCACAAATACTTAAATTTTACGTACTATATACATAGGATTATAATCAATCGAAAAAAAATCAAGGACTTTGGGGGGGGGGGGGTCCAGACCTGAGGACCCACCCTTGCGTGTTCTCCACTGAATACATATCATGTTTGTATAACATACAGAATGTAAAACAGTAAAAATGTGCAAAAATTTTTAAAAAAAAATTGTTTGTATTAATGTCAAAAATCTGTAAGAAAAAAAAGTGTTAATTGTTTTCAAAGAATTTTGAACGTAACCTATTATGGAAATAATGTTTATAATGAACGGAAACGTACTGGAAATCTGAACACTTTCCCCTTCTCCTTGATTCATTGCAGTTAAATTTTATTTTTTAGACAAATAAATTGATTCGTTTCGAAATCTTTTTAAAAAGTTGAACCATTGATCAGGGCCGGCCGGCTCCTAGCAGTTTTGATGCCCTAGACAAAAATGGAAAAGACCGCCCCTCTCTCCAAAGCAAAAAATTATTTTTAAAAATAAATTGTTCACATAGATACACACCTATAAAGCTTGAATAATTCTTGAAAACTATGTATATATATATATATATGTATTATATTTTAAGTCAAATACAAAATAATTTGAAATTAAGGACGTAATTACCTGTTGTCAATTCAAACGAGTAAAATGTAAGAGAAGGAATCGCCCATTTCAGCAAGCCACTTTCTTCTAAAAAGCGTCTACTGATAGTGGGGATCATTAACATTTATTTCACCTTATAGTAACCACACTCAAGACTAAAATAAATCATCTTCTGTGACTCTCTATCTACAAAATACTCTTATTGCCCCTGTCCCCTTCTGGATAGCTGACACCGGACGTCGCATGGGTTAAAGGAATGTCTATAATGACCCCACTCCGGGATGAAGAGAAAGTTACCAGTGAAAGATGTGTAAGCTTATCAAATTTCACGTTGGAATATATAATCCCGCATCGAACTCTTAAGTTTCAACATAAAAGAATATTGACATTAAGCACACAGAGTATAAAATAAGGAAGTAAGATACAATAAATGAAATACCAAATTCGCACCCAATATTGTTTCAGAAAATATATCAAATATTTTGTAACAAAGAAAAAAAAATAATATTTTTCAAATTCAATCCAAATGCCGCTCTTACAATTTGTAGCTCCGGGCATGAGTTCGGTTTGTCTGACCCCAGAGCCGCCCCTGCGCTCATAGATCAATCACAGATACCATAAAAGCTCCAAAATTTTATCAATATAAAATAACATTTTCTTCTTTTTAAAGCGATTTACAGTATAAAATAATAATAACTTTCCATGCATATTATAAACATAATATTTTTATCATTATCGAAAGATGAAATCCGTGGGATATACAAAAAAAAAAAAAAAAAAAAAAAAAAAAAAAAATGGAATTGAGATATAATGAATAAATAACGCGAGTTATATGTTGTATAATTTATATTCTAAATTATATAATCGTTACGTTGATAAGTCAAATATATATAGTAAATAACTCGAGTTGTAAATATAAATAGCAAAATATATTTTCCGAATGATTAATATAACATATTTCATTTCTATTGTTTTCTTCTGTTTATTCATCTGCATTTTAAATCATTTTAGTTTAGATTTTTCAAAACAATTGTTATCTTAAATTAAAATTTTTTTTTTTTTCTTCTGTAAAAAAGAAAAAACATCCCCAAATGTTTATTTATGTGTTCCGAAATGTTCTGATGCAACAATTTCAGGACATGTGAAATTCGGAAGATTGTTCCAGAACGTTGCTGCAGCTCCCGCCGTGTGTGTATGTGACTCAGTCATCGTTCCCTAACCTACAGTACTTGTTTTCAAGGTCACAAGATTTGCTTCTAAAGCTCGATTTGATGTGGTATGTTTCCTGTACTCTTTGCAGGAACAGAGAGAACTCGGATCATATTTACGATTTATGGCTTCTTTTTGAAAATCTACACGAACAGCCGCCAGAATCAAAGATTCTACAATCAGCAGTTTCTTTTCCTATGGTATCTGTCTGTTCTATCTCTTATGCTGGATCTACAAACAGCAATTTCGTACATTCTTTCATCAGCATTTTGTTTCTTTCTAAGAATGTGACTACATTCTCGTTTGTAAACAACGAAACATGAGTCTACATCAGAGGTCTGCAACCTTGTAGCATTGGTGTACCTACCAATCCAGTACCAATATGATTCAGGACGCCGTGCATTAGAAAATATTTCAAACAATTCAATTCCCATCGGCAATGCATGTAGAGTTGAGAAGTAGAGACCAATAATGCAGTTTTTTTTCCTTACTTGCGGATCATTTTAAGATATTTGTTTACATAAAAAATAAACAACATACAATACAATTATTTCTTCAGAACAAAAAAAATTATTATTTAAAAAATTAAAATTGGGCATATATTTTTTGTTTTTTAAACATATTTATCAAGATAAGAAATTTTTTTATTTTAAATATAAGTATTCCTCTAAAATAGTTAAATAAAAAGTAATGCGCTGCAGGGATAAATAATATTTGTCCCTGCACCACTCTGCTTCATATCGCAAAATCAGGGGTGTAATTTGTGACATTCTATTTGACACGATTCTGAACGTTCAGTTGTTAAATAATTTCTTTACGAACTCAAAATATTTTTCATGTGAGAAAAGATTAGTTTATATGGATGTGGCGTAGAATCAAAAACGGAAAACAGAGAATATACAATTTTCTCATCAAACAATTAAGTCTCTCCATCACTGACATTCAAACTATTTAAAATAGCTGTTGATTTATTATTAGAGTTATCTTTCAGATTTTTTCGCGATTAAACAAATTTTACTTTCCATCGTTCTGAACATGTTTGTTTAATAAGCTCCATTTCAAAATTAACTTCCACATGGACGTCTTAAGACTCCTTGAGGCCCTGGGCCCAGAGAAATCTTAAGATTTTTGAGGCCCTAAGCCCCTGTACAAAAGTAGGCCCTACCTGATATCTTTAAAGTGGACAGTATACGGCATGCATTGTCAAATACTCGTTCAAACGGTAATTTGAAACAAATATATGTGTACGACTCACAATTTCAAAAACCTAGGCACAAACCGGCTCGACCTATGGCCGCATTTTGACTAAATGAGTTGACTATTTTTTTATGGTATTAGGCCTAGGCATATACAATGGTCATCACATAATGTTACAGTCTTACCACGTTTGGCAGTTGATATGCATTTTAAAATCCCCTGTTTTTCGGAGAATATGAATGGGAATAATATTGGACTATTATAATTATCAGGATCATGATCTTATTAAGACGGAGTCGAGTACAAAATGAGGTCCGCTCTGAGAGTGAGGCCCTGGGCCCATGCCTTAAGACGTCCATGAACTTCCATCCTCTCAAAAGTAGAGAAATTTGTTGAGTTCCAGTGAAAATTGTACCACGTGCAATAGATTGCCGACGCCTGAATGTGTATTCGAAATGAAGATTTCCGAAACTATAATATTTTAGTACCGTTTGAAACAGAGAAAACCTACATTTCATTAATTTGTTAGTTAATTAGCTTAAAAAACAATCAGGAAGTTCCTTAATATTGTACCATAAACTAAACCAAACCAAACTCAGTGGCGAAACAGTCCATCAGGTCCAAGGTCTGCTGTGCCCTCAGTTTTCGTGAACTGGGCACTGATGTGTAAGAGCAGATGTTCCGGTCAGGTGGTCAGTTTGACGCGAAACCCCCAGCGTTTAGTTCCCAAGCAAGCTTAGTACTCATTTATCGACCCACTGAAGAGATGAAAGTCTAAGTCGACCTTGTACTGCCCGGAGCTTTGAACCCCGGACCTGTGGTGCGAAAGCGCGATACGCTACCACTCAGCCACTGGGCTTCATTGTACCTTAAATATGGCTGAGATCTATGCTAAGCCATATGCTAATTGCAGGTTTTTTGGAAGTTATAACCTCTTTGAGTGTGCATGGCAAGGGTGTCAAACTCAAAGGCTAACTTGGGTCAAACAAACAAGGTTTAACGTTAGGCTGGCCGCAAAAAATTAATATTCGTAGAAATGTGGGTTAACTTCGAATATAATACATTATAATAAACATATATAAAAGAACAAGAAAAATTTAAGGTTGCGTGGCTACAGCGGACGTGGTTGGAGCGGATACATAACGTTTCGTAGGCTGAGCGGACACTTTGAAACTCATCGTGGTTTGAGCGGACACATTCCCCCCCCCCCATCTTAAAACAGATTCGATTACCGAATTACAGGGATAAATACAATATTGCCAATTAGATTTAATTACTTGTATCAAACTGTTAAGGTGTTATAGTACGAATACATTTTGAACATAGCTAAATGTAATAGACATAAAAACTTTCAGAGAAATATTTAAAAATTAATAGTAAGTAACAATATATAATGAAGGATATGAACGAATTTTAAGAATTTTGTGGAAAACTGTATTTTAGAGTCAAATAAATATTAGAACAGGTGTAGTTGCCATAAAATGAATTAGTTTCATTAATGTAAGTAAAAATAAATACTAGAAGTAAAATACACAAGATACAAGTAGATAAAAGAAAAATAAATACAAGTAAATAAATACTAACTAACCTTTATTATAAAGGCATAAATATCCTTTACCATTGCATTTAGTCCAACCTAGTTACAAAAACTCAAAAGATTTTAGATATTTTTCTAGATTGTTTGATGTTTCGAATTCTTTTAAGATGTTTTCAATTCTTTCATTCAATTAACACTCATTAGTTAAAATACTAAAAGAAGAAACACAAAAAGTGTCTTTTAATTTGAAATCCAGAGAATTAAGCGACGCTGAAATAAAAAGGGAAAAAAGCATATGCCAAATTGAATGGGGGGAAAATGTGTCCGTCAAACCACGATGAGTTTCAGTGTCCGCTCAGCCCACGAAATGTTATGTGTCCGCTCCAACCACGTCCGCTGTAGCCACTCCACCAAATTTAATGCTTACGTTCTGACACATAAGATATCTTCTCTGCTAATATTTTTCCTATTTCGGGAGAACTTTTTTTTATTTTATTGTATATTTTTGTGTCTCGATATTGTATATTTTTGTAGCGGGCCACGAGTTTGACATGCCTGGTGTATGGGATATAAGTTAACAGTATCAATTATTATGATTAATACTATATCACAGATTGCCAGTAATTAATCTTTATTTTAGTTTTGCTTAGAAATAAATATATTTGATTATTAAGATAGAGAGTTCACACAATTTATGTATGTATTAGTGTTATATTAAATTTTAATTATTTTGCTCAAAAAATTAATTAAATATTTTTAAGCGATATTTCCCTGTCCCAAAATATGTTTTTGTGAATTTATTATTCACTTAAATGTAAAATTATGAAGTGGAAATATTATAATGATGGATATTGTCTAGCAATAAAAACTGGATTTTTTCCCTTTCAGTTTTGGGAGAGTGAAAGGATAAATTAAATTTCGACCATCGTAAATATTTATATATAAAATGATTCTGTTATAATATAAATATATCTTAAGCTCATTTGGTTTAGTATTACACATAATAATGATATAATTTCAATAATAGTAATGTTATGGTGTAATTATTACAAATTATTACCTAGATTTCAATAGTAAATGGATTTCCATTCATAATTGTACCTACCAGTGGTCTTCAAACTTTTTCACAACTTACTGTATCCTTAGAACTATAAGGAGTTTTCGGGAAAACCCCTATTCCAAACACATAAACTTAGAAAAATATTTCTTAAAATAATATTTAAAGATCAACATGTTATAGATACTTTATGTAAAAACAATTAAAAAATATTGCATTTGTTATTAAAAATTCGAATGGAATTTTTTAATATAATTTACTTATTAAAAAACACATTCATTTGTTATCCAAGTGCCATCTACCCATGCTTTATATTTGGTTACTGGGTTATGTACTTGTATTTTTTTCATACAAACTGTCGAAGTCTAGATCTATTAAAATTACCTTCTGCCGCATTTCATATTCTGCGTTTAATTTGTTTTTATATTTTGTTACCACACATACGATGATATAAATATTAAATACATTATTCTGAATAGCATTAAACTGTTTATAGCTGTAGAAGAAATCCTGTGTGTTTTGCATGAGTTTGCAATCTAAAATTTAGGAGCTGCTCTTGCTTAAATTTGGATTTTAACTTTGAATATTTTAATGTCTATAAGTTCTTCCTTTTTTTCATTCCAAGTGTTTTCCCCCTCGCATATGCAAAAGGTGCATTTTCCATTAGAAAACTATATATTTGTACTAACAAAATTATAGAAATAGTAATAGTAAATAATGAAATCTAATTATAATAATAATAAAATCTTCACTATCTTAGGAAAAGAAAAAGTTTTTTTTTAATATTATTTAATTATATTACAATAAAGATTTAAAACAGGGGTGGGCAGACTTTTCCAGGGTGCGGGCTACTTCTAATTTTTTCAAGGAGTTGCGGTCCACCCAGTGTCAGTGGCGCACACAAGGGCGCGGGAAGGGTCCACGGGTCCAGACCCTCCCTCACAACCCTTCTTTTCCCCCCATTCTTTATAGCCCCATGCATATAGTATGTAAAATATAATTAAGTATTTGATATAAGTAATTTTTTTTATTTATCAATGTTTATTATTTATTCAGTAATTTAATTTTTACTGTTTTTGTTCCCGGAAATCGACAAAAGCAAAAATTTATGTTTGGATGTGTATTGAGGAATGATGCGAGAATGGTAGTCCTTCGACCCTCGACCTCCTTCCCTTTAAAAATTCTTGAGTACGCTAGTCCCCAATGCCTTAGGTGGTGCGTGAGATAAGGAAAAGGTTATTATTATAACTTAGTAATAAGTGCGGAATATGTACTTACCTACAGAACTAAAATAAAAAAACAAAACACTTTTAAAACTGCGTTTAAAGCAAAACGCAAGATATAAACCTAATAATAATAGCCCCAAATATAATTACATCAAATGATACATTTATTGTGAGTTCAAAATACATTAAAAAATAAAATATTTTTTTCTCAAGTTAATTTTTGTTGTTATAGTCAGCAGAAGGCTTAGTCTGCGTACTGTCAGGCAATCGTAAATTTTCCGCATATAACTACGAACTGGTAAAATTTTTAGGCGTTCACCCCAAAATGTCTTGGCGGTCCACCGGTCGACCACGATCGACGTAATGTCCACCCCGGATTTAAAACGTATTACAAATTGAAGCTATTATGTATAAATAATCTTTTCAGTTTTGATGACTTATACGAGCTTTAAATACTTGTGGTTATATAAATTTCATAGAGAACGTGAATCCATTTTGCGTACACATTTCTAATTTTCTTACCGAATTTTTATTGTGACACGTGGAATCCCAAGGTCCCACGGAACACAGTTTGAAGACCACGTGTAAATACGAATAAAAACTTGTCGTGACATGAACAATGGTGTTGTGGTCCCTTTCTACTAATTACGAAAATTTTATCAGTTTAGCTGTTAAAGACTTTGAAGCTTTGATCTTTCAGGTCATCAAAACTTATAAAGTTTTTACTTTTAACTTATTTTATAGACAAAGAATCCTGACTCTAATCAGCACGTAAAATGTACGAGATAAAAAAACACTCAAAAAACATTAATATTATGTCGTCAGAAATCCAAATTTAGCTTATAAGCAACAACTCCTAACCTCAACACGCCCACAATAATGCAATAACACCCTTTTTAATTCATATATCTTTGTGGTTTACCTACAGCAATTACTACCAAATCACAAACATTTTCTGCAATAAACATCGGAAATGGTTGCACATATACAGAATTAATTGTTCCTCATACCCTATCTTTTCAATGATCTTCTCAAATTTAACACATTTTCCGCCACGGTTCTCCATTCACAAAAATACAGCAGCCAGAGAAATTATCCATTAGGCTGCATTTCCTCCTGAAATTACTCGAGGCATGAGTAAACCCCCCTTTTATTACTTAAATATCGTCTGAGGTGACGTTGAACCATGACTAACGGGAAGAGCCTGATGAGCCTAGGTTATTAGGGTTGGTGCCAATCAAAGACGCAAACAGAGACAATGACTCTTCGTCTTTATTAGTGTGTTGAACTTCATGTTGATAGACTGTCATTTACTTGTCCCTGTAAATCTCGATGTAATTCCTGTTGATATCGTAAATTAGCGTACTGGAAGGTCACACACCCGCCTTAATTAATTCGATGGTCTTTAAGTCTTTCGGCGTATTGATACATGGTCTGGAAGTTTGTTACATCAGCCGGTGAAAGCAGTTTCATCATGTAACTTCAGGATGTCTCCGGTTATTTTTAGAGAATGGGATCCAATTGCTGAACATTTTATCTGACAGAAAAGTGCTCAGAAATAAGGCTGTAGTTATGTAGTGTTGATTACTTTTTCGTTTTTGTAAATATCAGCATGGATTTTATAAAATCATTTTCTTTTTTGACCTTTGAGAATTTTTATCAACCGAAACTCTGGTTTAAGAATTAAACACGTTGAAAATTATGTTCAAAATCTTGACTTGAAAGCTACCTTGGAAAAATTTTTTAGTAGAAAGGCTATTTATTGATTGCAAATAATTGTGGAATTTACACAGATTTATTTTTAAGTAAGAATAAGTAATTTTATCATAATTATTTCTTTTATTTTATAAATTTACCTGCTTAATTGCACATATTAAGTAGTTGTATTAACTTATTACATAAATTTTGTCTTAATTTTATTTGATACCCTTAATATCTTATATCACTATAAAATTTGTTAGACATTAAACGAAATTTATCTAAAATTCATAGAAAATCATTTATATGAAATAAAATAAATACTCAAAGCGAAAATATATTTACCCCCTTATGTGAAAATACTCATACATATAGATACAGTGGGGAACACAAGAGAGGGTTCACCTGCATAGAATAACGAATTTTTAATTTTTACTGTAGAGGTTATGCTTCGGTGCTTTCGGCAACGTCTTTTTTAGAATATAACCCTCCCTATAAGTAAGGTATGTGCACACCAATGCACAGATATGTGGAACCAAAAGGAACTGTCACCTGTCTAGCCCTTTAGTTACAAAGAATTTCGTGGACCTCAATCTGACACCATCAATAGGATGGCATTAGTAACAAAAATAAAACAACTACACACATGTATATAAATCTTAAACCTACTTCATTGTCCTAAGTAAAGGACAGCTTTAGAATACATACTATCGGTTTCTAAAATTTCGTCTTTCTCTTTTATGTAAGACATTCAATTTGTCCAACATTTCTTATCATAATAATAATAATAATAATAATGTACAGTAGAGCGTCGTTTATCTGAATCAATTGGGACCGGACACAGTTCGGATACGCGATTTTTCGGATAACCGAAAACCGAATGCGATCCGATCCATAAAGTATATGAAACCGGACACTACGAATATTGAAAACCATCACATGCGGGAAACGTGCTTGAATAAAAAGCCAAATAGGTGCAAAATGTCGCAATTTTACTTTTATTGTGGAAAAGAATCACTTATTTTTCGCTGTACCATTGTACACCTTCATTTGCTTATCTGCAAGGTCTCTGATACTCTTGATCAGCAGTAGTTGAGTAGGAAAGCACTCTTTGATTGTTGTTCGTACCACTCCATAGCTGTCACTAACGCAGAAACGCGTCAGCATTTCATGGACCCTTGCTACTTTCGTTGTTGTTGTTTTCCTCGTCTTCATCCGTTTCATCACCGACAGGGTCGGATTCTTCTTGCACGGAAATCACAATCTTGTCATTATTTAGCATTTGAAATCCATGTCTTCTGCATTGCATGCCATCCAGGTTTCTACAACTTCATCATCGCATTCTTGAAATCCCAATCACACAACTGAAATTCCCCAAATATCCCTCATCTTGGGTTTTTCCGTCACTTTTGGCCTCACGTGGAACAACTTTTGAGTATGCCAATATTTGAAAACGTATTCATATACAGTACATGTAGTTGACAAAAAAAAAAAAACTGGTTCGGATATGTGATGCTCCGGATAATAAACGTTCGGATAAACGACAGTCTACTGTATAGAGATAGAGATAAATTATATAGGAAATATAAATAACGATAATTTTAAAAAATGCGAATATCAGCAATTTTGTGTGTGTTTCTTTATAAGAGGAAGGGGGGGGGGGAACCCTTCATCCATTAGTTGAGTTTATGCGAGATTCAATGTTGTTTTTTTATTTGTGGGAGTAAGACTTAGGATAAACATGCGGGGGAGGGGGAGTAAAAAATGTCCTCGTTCTTAAGGTTTCGTCTTGGCTATGTCATTGGAAAAGGCAAAAAATCTAAAGAGCTTCATCAACAAATTCCACAAACATTTACTTAGATGAATGCAACTGACATTTCATTACTTATGTCCATATCTTATCCTCTTTTTATATCCACCTCTTTGTAATGTTTGCAAGAAATAAGTATTCTGGTCTTTTGTTGTACACATTCCATCCTTTCCCGCCATCATATTATCTTATCATAGTTTTCAACAATTTTATCTGTTGTCTTCACTTCCTGCTTCAGGTGTTTTCCACATGTGTTTACCAAAGTAATAATAATGTTAAAGCTAGACTTGTGTGGGTCCCATTGCCAGACTGTTTGGATGGGTCCGATCCTAAGCAATTTAGATTTAGAAAATGTAATTTAGATTTTTTTTCGATGTCTAAATATTTTATTTAGACATAGAAAATCTAGAGATTCTTTTACTTTTTGAAAATTTCACTCTTTAAGGTTTAAATTTTCCTTATTTTGGTTCCACTGTTCTAGAAAGTCGATAGATCCTTTTATTATGCTAATGACTGTATTTAAATCAACTTATTTTGTTTGATGTAAGATATATCCATATTTCTTGTCTTCAGTGTCGTACATAAAGGGAGGGTCTGGAGGCTCACCACCCCATTGGCCAACAGTTTTTTAATTTGCACCATAGAGTTTATGTCTACAAGTTTTTTAGAATGTAACCCCCTCCCCTTAAGAGGGGTCTGTGTACGCCACTGCTTGTCTTACATAGTCTTTAACTTTCAGACTTTAAAGAAAGTGTAGGTTTTAAAAACATTATGCCCAGTGTGTGTTCAGTGGCGTACACAAGGGTGAAGTTTGGGGGTGCTAATACTTCCGATAGACCAGTGGTCTTCAAACTTTTTCAACTCATGGAACCCCTTGAGCTTGAAGGTGTTTTCGTGGAACCCCATTCCACACCCCTACTGGAATACGTCTAAAAATAATATTTAAAGTAGATCAACATGTTATAGGTACTTTATGTAAAGGCAATTAAAAGAAGTATTGCATTTATTATTAAAAAATTCTAATCTAATTTTTTAATATAATATACCCCTTAATAATATTAATTTGTGATCCAAGCGTCACCTACCCATGCATAATGTGACCAGACGTCCCGTTTTGAACGGGACTGTCCCTTTTTATAATTACGAGTCCCGGTGTCCCCGAAATGAACTCTGGGACGCAAAATTGTCCAGTTTTCGGAAACCGCGCGAAGCTGTTCGGAAACCTGTATTGAAACTTGAAGGTCAGGCTGTATCGGCAACTGAAGCTGCAAAAGAAATCAATCAACTAAAAGACAATTTGACTCAGAAACAGACCAATCAGTCTCTCCATTTACGGTGCGTCAATTACTGGTGAAATCAAAAGGTAATGGTACTGATATAGATGAAGAGTTTGTGAAAAGGACGGCTAAAGAATTTTATAAAACAAGACGTAAATATTTGGAGCGGTGGACTTGCTTTCTTACCAAAGAAATGGAGATATTTTATTGGGCAGATTTAAAAAAGGTCCCCGCATGAGAAGACGTTCAAAAATATATGGATGTATTAATTGAAAAGGAGTATGTTGACTGTAATAAAGATACAAAAAAGTTTTTGATTAATTTTCATTAATTTTTAACTACATTACATCGCAAAAACCAACCGAATGAAACAATCTAAATGTTTCCACGGAAACTCGTTGGGTGGAAGTATTCAAACACTTTACGCCAACAATCTACAGCATGAAAACTTTTCTATTTTAATTGAATATATTTTATGTTTGTCTGCTACAAATGGGCTCCAGTAGAAAAAGAATTTTCTATGATGAACAAACTGCGGACATCTGAGAAAACCTAGTTACAAATTTCAGTTCTAAAGGCGATGTTATTAATTAAGGTGAATATATATATATAAAAAAAAACGCTCAAAGAGTTTCATTCTTACTTAGAATTTTCACCAGCTATACTAAAGCAAATTTATTCCTCTGATAAACATAAATATAACTAAACATTTTGGGTATAATTTTTAATTCGTAACTTTTAAGCTAACTAACTTTTTTTGAATAAAAAACTTTAAAAGTGTTTTTTTTTCTCCATTGCAACCTGTTAATTGACCTAAATAAAACAATGTCCCGTTTTGAGTCAAGGAATAAATGGTCACGTTACCCATGCAGCATTATATTTAGTAGCTGGGATATGTGGTTGCGTTTTTTCACATAAACTGTCAAAGTCTAGATCTATTGAGATTAAATGCAATCGCATTACATATTCTAAGTTTAATTTGTTTCAATACTTTGTTTTTGTAGCCACTCACATTAATTTTGTCATTTAAACACAATTTTTTAAATGACATTAAAGAGTTTATAGCTGTGTGAGAAATACTGAGTATTTTGCATGAATTTGCGACATAAAATTTAGGAGCTGCTCTTGCTTAAATTTAAATTTTAACATCGAATCTCTCTCTGTTGATCAGTTGTTTTCTCTCCTCCAGAAAAAGGTGTTTTTTTTTCACAATTTTGTTCTTAATTTATTTTTGCCAGAACCGTTTCTAATTTTTTTAAGCAAAGTTTTTTTAAGTATAGTTTCCTTTCTGGAAAAATAACAGTAGAAGCACTTATTACGCACGAATTTATTAAGAAATAATGTTTAGTTAAATCATATCTTTATTACATACTTAAAAAATAGAATTTGATTATTTTCGTAAAAATATTACTTTTCCTCAAGTCAGCCGTAATTCTTACAGCAATTTTATTCTCTTTTTTTAGAATAAACTTAAGATTAATTAAAAATATCAAATGATCTATTAAAAAGAGCTTAAATGTATTTTACCATTAGAAGCTTACTTTCTTAAATGTATTTTACCTTTAGAAGCTTACTTTCTGGGGCCGTGGGTAGCCTAGTGGTTAGAGCATCGGACTCCAGACTTGAGGGCCTGGGCTCGATGCCCGATGCCACTAAATACCACCGAGTATAGACGGAGTACGTGCTCGTTAAATCAGTGGGTCCGAAACCACGAGTGCAGGGGGCTGGAGAATATTTCCCTCCCCTTGAGTTCCATGCTAAAATTGTGGAGGTGAAGATAGGTGGTCTCGCCATCTATCGTTAAGAAGTCCAACCTGTCTCACAGGCAATGGCAACTTTCATTCCTTCCCCTGCGGGAAGGACACGACAACAACAACAAGCTTACTTTCTTCTTAAAAAATAGTTTAAGGTTAGAATAATATGCTAAAATTATTTTGCTTGTATGGTAGTACTTTAATTATAGTAGTAACAATAACAATTCATTTTTTTTAAAGATTTATTTTCTAAATGTACTTTATATTATGATGTATTATTTCTGGTACTTTCAATATATCAATGGCATATATATGTGGGCTATTTTTGTAATTGCTTTGCGAATGAAATTCACGAGAGGTAAAAGCAAATTAACTAGAAAAATATTTCCTAAAATATTCGTTGATATATTTTAATACGAAGAATTTCTACAATATTACGTTTTTTAATAGTGATACTGATGTAAGCTGCTAACAGGGAAATAAAACTATCAAAGCATGGGCATATTTCAAATAAATCTTAAAATATTAGAATGCTTTGTGATGTATAACATTTTTTTTTTTATCATGAAACAAAGTTATGTAATTCAATGGCGTACACAAGGGGGGTTCAAATTTCGCCATAGACTTCTGCTCCTTCATCAATGTGTTTTTTAAAATGTATCCCCTAAAGAGAGGTTGCATACGCCACTGATGAAACCATTATTGTTCCTAAAAAAAAAAAAGATTGTTCTTATGCGTTTTGATAAAAAATATTTAATAATAATTATTTATTTCAAGTAGCAAATTCATAGCTGCAAAACTTTTTTCGTGACTTATCTCCTTATATAAGTTTCTTTTGATGGGATGTTCTTGAAAAAAGCCTTACATTTTTTACTCAATGTCTACTTTTGAAAATTTACCAATACAGTCGCTATGCCATGTCTTTAAAATATCGATATTTTAAACAAGTCGTTTTACTAAAAGTCTATAAAATATGTATGTTTTAAATAATCGTAATATAAACATGGCACTATTGCTTTGTATATGTGGTTCCTTTTATTGGCATCGAAATAGTATTACATTAACCTACGCACTGAAAAACTTCTCCGCATTTAAAAAGTAAAATACTTCTTAAAAAAAAATGAATTTTAAAAGGAAAAAAAAAAAAAATTCTATATTTTCTCAACAGTGTGAACTTTCAAACTTCATTTACTGAAATCCTGAACAAAACGTTTTCTGATAATTTTCCAGTACATTTGTATTTTTGCCGACAATAACAATAAAAAACATATACTTTGCTTCAGAAATAGATTCTGTTCTGATGAGGAGTGCGTTTACTTATTCTCATTTCGGTAAATCAAAAGCTATAAATCGAATTCTATGTCTCGAACAATGACCTTGTTCATATTGTCTCTTCGAACACAGCACAGCGATAAGTCACGTGACAAGTCTCCCACCCCTGCTGTTGCTTCAGATATCACCGCACTTTTACGCACACAAGTATCCTCAGATTTTGTGAATGGGCAAACGATAGAAAGAGGGGGGCACACCAAAGAGACGGGTACTCCAATAAGAATAGAATCCCTGGGAGACCTGTTGGCGCATGCGTATATCAAGTGAAAATTAGATTTCTCTTTTATCGCTCTTTTGGCAATTTCAGCCATAAAATTTTTAGCGGTCGATTTGTTTCGAAGTCTTTGTTTTGGTTATTTACACCTATAAAGCGTAAAATTCCGATGATATGTAGGAAATTAAAATAACGAATTTTGACATTTATAAGCTCTAGAACCAAACAAAATTTATTTTGAAACATACATAAAGATTATTTTTGCTTTCTTTGCGAAATAATCTTTTATATTCATTTTTCGCCGGAAGATTCATTCTCTGTAACTCTTAAAAGAAATATTTTATTTTGCATGGAAAAACCAACATGTATTTATTTTATGAGGAACGATATCGTATGATTATTATTAAACAAATCTTTTATTTAAATATGTTTTACATCTAATCAGGACGATGATTGCATGTGATCCTTGAATGGGTCATCAACATCTAAGAAATGTGATTGTTAATATTATTTTTGTTTCAATAAAATAGAATAAATTTATGAAGCATATATTGAAAATATATATTTATCTCAGGGAAAGATACCAACAATTTAAAATAGTAAGAACAAAAGCTAGAAGCTTTAAGAAAAAATAAGTTTGTTCTGATCAATTTGTTTCGTAATCATCTTTTCCGCAGATCAAAAATAATAATCAAAAGAAAAAATAAAAACATTGATTCCTAAGTCGAAACATAAGGATCATTCTACTGCGAACACCATTGCTTCCTTTGATAGGAAATGTAGTTGCTATGGGCTTTTCACACATCATTAGCAATGCGGAGAGTTCTTTTTTTGTTCCATGAGCCGACTTGGCGATTTTCAGAAACTTCTCCCGAAGCAACCCTATTCAATCTCTCTTGTCTCAGTGTCAGAATATTCCAACGTTCCGTTCTTTCGGTCATGAGCAGTTGAAACTGGAGTGCTGCTCTCAACTGCCCCAATTCTAAAAAGCAGCTTGTAAATTTTAAGCTAATATTTACATATTCCAATATAAATACAACTTTTTAATTTCTTCTTTAATACATTCCATGCCCCGTGCTATTGAAATAAACTCTATGATAAGTATTTTTTTCTCTACTGAAACAAGTGACAGAAAATTCTATTCTATGTACCTGTCATTGTTTACAAAAATGCGCTGCTGAGTTTCAAGTGTTGCCAAAGTTTCAAAAATAGTTATGGAGCTTTTCTGTTGTGAATCCGAAAATGTTACCAGAGCTTATGAAGACCCAGTGTTGAACGAGGATTCCAGAGTGTTCGAAAGCTTATTAGTGATAGAGGACCGCTATGTACTTTCTTCTAATTATTTCAAGTGCGTGCAAAGTGATCTGAAACCATATATGAGGACTGTTGTAGCAGAATGGATGCAAGAGGTAAATCAATTTTATGTGAATTTCGGAATTATTCGGAAAATTATTCAACTGGGGACTTAATTGATGGTTTTATATTGCTGTAAAAACGAATAACTCTTTATGGATAATACGTTTTCTTTTTAAAGTTTGAAAATGTAGTAAAATACAATCATCAATCAAAACTTAACACATTTCTTACAATTTTCACATCAAAATCGTAAGAAATTTATCAGAAATTGAGATTTTCTTTAAAAATAGCTCTGGATTTTTACGTATCCTTTAACGTTAGTACTTTATTATTTTCTTCGTTAATCGTTTGTTATGTAAATATTAAACAAGAAAGAATTGTTTGAGTATTCAGTTGTGGTTATAACGATTACATTATTCAACAATCCAATATTATGTAATAAATGCTGTTTTGAAAAAAAAAAAAATATTTTTTTCAAATTTTTTTTTTTTTGTGCACATATAGATTTGATGGTCTGTTTACAAGAGCCGAGAAACATTAAATTTTGTTCATTTTTACAGTATTAGTTTGAAGCTAAAAAAAACAAAATTGACATATTTAAAAATTGGAATATTGTCCTAATCACACTCTTGATGATAAGTGTTTTAAATTTTTTGACGATTAGTTTGGAAATTAAAATATTTTTGAACACTTGATCTGTAAAACTATTTTTTTCATTTTATTAAAATATTAAAAAGTGAGTTCTTATCTAATTTTCAATGTTAATTAAATTCAAAATGAGAATTCTTTAAAAGTGATTATGTTGTCATTAAGCTCCATGTTTTCATTTTTAATAATTTGTTTCACTAACTAAATGGGAAAATATTGTTCCTAAGTTGCACAAAATAATTTTTTAAGTATTTAAAAACCATTTGTAAATTAAAATATTCAAAATTTGCTAGTTTGTTTATAGGACTTATTTTTTAAACAATTTAATATATTTTCAGAATTCTTTGATTTAAATATTGCTTTAAGAACTTTTTTATTTGAAAATAAATAATTCCAACAATTTTTGCTTATAAATATGTTACATAAGGTATACATTTTATGGAATATGTTAGTTGTAGTAGTACTTGATAATTAATTATTATTGCAAGTAGCGATATTTTGTTTGGCAATTTTTTTGTGTAGAGTTTTTGTATCTAAATTATCTATTACACTATCAAAACAAAACAGTAAATGTAAGTCTGCAAAGATTGTCTGTATGATTGATTTATGATTTAAAGATAATTGTTGTAATGACTGGATATGCATAACTAATTATTATATAACTAAAATGTTACTGAATAGATGGATAAACATAACATTTAAAATATAGTTAAGAAACACGTTATTATATATAAAATGATTCTTATCGTATATATATATATATATTTTATGAACTTTATAAAGCATATTTATGTCACAAAATCCAGGGGTGGGCTATAATAGGACGCAACCGCTAAATATATTATTTCTCATGAATAATATCTTTCCATATTTTTTTATGCACATATTGCTGTTTAATAAATTGTAAATTTTATTATAAAAAGTTAAAATTCTTTTTTTTTTTTTAACATGAGGAGAAAAGTTAAGTGAAAACTGTGGTTATTTAATTCATAGTATTTGAGTTTCGTTTTAATGTGATTTTGTTAAAACTAAAAATATCGTCTGTTCTTTCTCTTCGCTTATGTTAGTAAATTAAAATTTAAATATATGTATTAAAAATAATTCTACTGTGTGGGAAAAAAACGTCTGTGTTTATTTTGACCTTTATTTAGCAGATATTTCTCTTTTGGAATCGAAGCAAGAAATATGAATGTAGTTTCGGTATTAAATATTATAAATTTTTTACATAGTGGTGAAATTCATTAGTTAAAAAGAAAGGTAGTGAGGATTCCTCAAAAATGTCAATCGTTCTTTCACCCAAATCTAAATTCAAGTCTGTTGATAATATTCGTCTGGTGTGAGATGATTTAAAAGCCTCTTTAAAAAATTCCGGACCCGAAACAGCAGAATACGGTTGCAGACGATATTTATTATTGTTCTCCTATTGTGCTTTTTCAAACCTTAATAACTACTTAGTATAAAATTTCGATTTATGATCATTTTCACACGCACCAACTCAACCTTTCACAATGAATTTTCCAAAACAGCTAGTCAATCTTTTTAAATATTTTCTAACTGAATAAATATCATGTATTCTAGATGCCGGGCAGTATGCCAGGCTACTTAACCGTGACCGTGCAGTAGTCAAAACTTTTTGTCGGTCATCTTAAAAAGGTAAATCTTCGCAGAAAAGCAATTTTGAACATATTTCTCACAATTTTGTCGCTTGAGCTTTCCCCCCTTTTTTTGTTTTTGTTTAGATAATATTGTGAACAATAAAAAATGGAGTTCGTTTCTCACGGCGCTCTTGTAAACGTTCTCGTTACGGAGAATTGAGACTTCCGTCTTTTGTGTGTGTCACGCTTCAAAACTCTCTGTATAAATGCGAGCATTGAATCCTACTTATTCATTTGTTTGGTTATTTTTTTTACGTTTCATTCAGAAAAAAATGGGGGGGGGGTAGGGTATAACATATAGCTTTTAAATCTTTTGTTTCTGTAATGTTTTAAATAGATTTAAGTGGTGAGTAGAGTATAGAATCACTCATATACATTGTCTCTTGCGTGTTTACTCTTAAAGGAATTGTTTGGTGTTATTGTTATCTTTGAGATATTAATTACGAACACTCACTCACACTGTTATGAATTCCCAAGTATGATTCTTATTTTAAACTGAGGAGAATACACACGCACAAGTAAAGCAGTAAAGTTGTGGGACTCCAATTGGTGACAATTTTTGTATGAGTATTTTAGTTTGTTAGTGTGATGGATTCATATTTAAAATACGGTTATATTTAATATATGAAGATTTAAAAAAAAGCTCATAAAAATAATTTGGGCCAATTGATAAATTTCTTTACCAAATATTGAATATTTGCAGATCACACAGTTAAAATACCATTTCCAAATTCTCCAGCGCTCTATTTTAAACAAATAAAAATTTTGGATGAAATCTTTGTTAAATTTATATATTTAGACATCATATATATATATATATATATATATATATATATATATATATATATATAAACAGAGAGAAGTAGTGTAATATCCAAAAATAAAACAATATTTAGAGAACAAGAACAAAAAAACGTTTTCACATGCGAAATGAATTATTTACTGTCGATGAAATATCGATGAAACAATACTTTTGTAACGTCAGCCATAGAAAGTTATAAAGATCAATTTCGACATTAGATCTTAAGGTTTGCATTTCAATGCTCGTTCTTAAAATTTATATAATTTTGTTTCCCTTTCAATCTTTGTAAAATATATTTAATTTTGCCGTATAAATTTTGAAGAGGACCATAATTTGTACTTTAGATCTATAATTAGTGGCTCTTTGTATTTTAGTGGCGTAACGTGTACCACTGCATCGAGGGGAGGCCTAAGATTCCAGGGGGCCCAAAGCCAAATGTTATGGCTTTGCAATCCTTTGTAAGATTTGGCTTGGGGTCCAAAACTTGATTTTTCAGGGGAGGGGCCCTAAAATTTTCTTTTACGCCACTGACACAAGGGTAGGGTTTTGTGGTTCAGACCCTTTCCATGGACCAAAAGATAATTAAAGATTACGTCTCAATGCTTTCGTCTACATTTTTTCAAAAATGTAATCCCTCCTATGAAAATAGTTTATGTACGCCACTAGTGTGTTTATATATATACATTTGTTTTTTAAGTGAAGAAAAATGCAATTTGATGTGTCAATTAGCGAAAAAATTATAATTAAATTGAACTTTTTTCTCTTATTATTTTTTTCTTTTTTGAAGAAAGTCGTTCCTTTTCCATAATCCATTATACCTTTTTTGTAGTAACCTTCGTGTTTTGTCCTTTTTTTTCATTTTTAAATTAAACCTTGAGCACAATTATTTATGACCCAAGGTTTTAAATGATGGAAAACCCCAATCGGTGATTGATTATTTTCTATTTTTAAAATTAATACAGACTATCTTGATCTACAATTTAAAATGCACTTTGCAAAAAAATTAGTTAAGTAACTTTAATGCGGCTTTGTATTGTTTCAGTTTTCCAGCTTTAAAAGCCTTGTCATTCTAGCATTCACATTTTTAGGCAAAAATTTCTCTTGCTTTTTTTCTTAATATTATGTAACGAACAAAAGAAGACTTGTTCGGGAAAATCGAGTTTGTAAGATCACTACAACTTTAACCTTACTCAGGAGAATAGATTGGAAGAATTTTTTGATTGGTTTGAAATATGAATGACAAATATTGCTCCTCATTTATGCTAGTGAGAAGTATTTTATAGAATTAGACACCGTAAGGCACACAACAGATCGCCACACACGTCCTAGCAACCAGCTAGAGCGAGAGGAAGTCGCACCCTGACGTCTCAAAATAGCTTCGGGTCCTCCCGAGATTGTGAATGGGATGCCGGTCAGGAAATTGGTAATTATCTCTTTTCCCTGCGCCCAGATAGAAAGTGATATACTGGTGCACTTTCTGGTAATTTTCATCTCCTTTTTCATTAGCTCCATGGGAAGAGAAAGAATGTCTGCTTCTCTTTTTTCTAGTTCTTGTAATGAGGCTAGATAATGTGTATTTTTAATTGTCGGTGTTTCGGGTGACATGAAACATTTCAGGATCGTGAGTCATGGGGGACAAAGGATTCTCTCTCTTTTGTGTATATTATTTTTTATTTGCAAATGGTTGATTAGCCGAGTAATAGATTATTCATCTCTCAAAAATGTGTGTGTGTGTACTAATAATGATACCATAAAACAGATTGTAAAATTTGTTCTTGATTCTTATTAGCGATTCTTGAAAAAGTCATGGTGTAGCTGTGACTGCTGATAAGGCACTGTTAGGAACAAAGTCGTCGCTGATTCGGAGTTCTTTTCAGTGTTTATCAACTAGGGCTATTTATAAAATCGTTCAGCAATGTGCATTTCTTCTATCATTTCGCTGTCTGCAATGGAGTTTTCACAGTTCTCTCTCTTCGTGATACGTGAAATATTCAGTTTCTCTTGGAAAGATCCGTCTTTATGATATGGGCGTAAACTTGGTTGGTAAATTCTTAGTTTACTATTTCGGAACTTAGTTTCGTGTGATTGAATAAGGTTTTTTGTATGTTAAATTAAATCTTGAAGCATTTTAATTATGTTCCTTCCATGATGGCTACCGATAGGATAGTCATCGCAATTGATTACTGACCGCATATTCCGAAATCACTCAGTCGATCGGTATATAACTCCAAGAGCAATCGTTTAATTACTGTGTGAGTTTAACTAATCTTTCATTTTTTTTCACTTCAAATCGTTTTGATAGTAATAAATCTCTTAAGTAATCTCTTGTAATTCAAACAATAAATGGGTCAAGGTTCTTAACGGGATCCACCTATTTTGTGTTTTTATTATAAGGTCATCATGAAATCGTAATATTCATTGATCAAATTATTATTTGACGTAGCGATTGTATTGCTTTGACCAGTGGTGCACACAGGAAATTTTGAAGGGTGTGGGCGAGGGTTGAAGGTCCACCATTCTCGTATCATACCCCAATACGGCACTAAACATATTCTTGACAGAAAAAAAAGTTATTAAATAAATTATTTCCGCAAAATTCGTCATATAACGTGCGCTAGCGTCCCTTGCACGAATAAGTTCAAGCTACATTTTTAACTTTTTGGTATATTTGCCGTATAACGCGCACCCCCTTTTTTACACGCTTTTATTAGCTTCACATGTATGTAACGGAATCTTTGAACTCGATTCTTACCCACTTTAAGAGAGCAGATTAATTTGAAATTTTACACACTTGCCAAGGACCGATGACAAATTTTTTTTCTTCTATTGCTCTGATCAGGATCATCAGGATGAACGATTTCCCATTTCCAGATTTGGCGACTCATTTCAAATTCCATTTCCAGATATGGTGATTAATTCCAGATTTGGCGATTAAAAAATTAAGTTACAACTTTAAAGAGAAAATGCTTGTAATGAATACAAATACAACAAACAAACAAAAAAGTGTTCTCTATGTGAAAAAGGGAAGGTTGCATCAGTACTTTTTTTTACCATAACAATAAACAACTGCCCAGTTTTTCTGAAAATGGAAGTAAATGATAGTTTAAAAAACTTAAAAGACACGCTTTTGTTATAGATCGAACTAAAAAAAATGAAAAATAAATCGTAGTTTTAAAAAAAAGGCTAAAAAACACGTTTTTACAGTTAATCAAACAAAAAAAAAAATTAATATAAGAATAAAATTATTGACGAGAAAATTAATGTCATTGTGGTAAAAGCATGGGGTGCTCGATATCAAATGTTATAATTTCTTACTAGCTCTATTACGAAATGCAGAGTTTCGAGTAAAATGGTAGTACAAAGCACCCCACGCGCTTTTACCACAATGGCATTAATTTTCTTGTTGATCATTTTATTCTTATATTAAGCATTATTTTTTCTTTTAGTTTGATTAACTTTAAAAGCATGTCTTTTAGTTTTGTTTTTAAACTATGATTTATTTACGAAGAAACTTGAAATGCACGCATGCATTGCTCTTATGTTTTGAAGTTATTTATTCGATTTATTATTCCAAACTTTCGAAAAAATAGCATACTTCTAGAACTGCAACTCTTTATAGGTACGCCATTTCTTTTAAATAAACAGTATACACAAACACTAAAAACAAAAAATGTATTTATTGCTATATACATAGGATTATAATCAATCGAAATAAAATGAAGGGCGATGGGGGGGGGTCCCTGGATCCCATGGACCCTTCCCTTGTGTGTGCGCCACTGCCTGTGATTTAATGTGTGAAATATGTTGATAAAATTAGTAATTGTGACATATGATAATGTAGTACATTATGTTTAATTAGTTTAATTTTTTTTTGCAAATGTAGAGTTAAGTTATAGTTCAAGCTCTCTCTCTCTCTCTCTCTCTCAGAATCACTTGCATGTCGCAACTCATTAATCAGATCTTTTTAAGATGAGTTGTGATTTGTTTTGTAATTTATTTTTATTGTATCCGCGAGAATTCTTCTGCGGTCACAAACCGCAAACTCATCGCGGTTCAAATTATTAATGCAGGAAAAAAAAAATAGCAATATGGACAAAAGAACGTGAGAGAATTGAGGACAACTGCATCTACTGTTTGTGTTTGACTTGATTTTTGTTGGGAAAGTTTATACAGTTTTTTTTTTATCATAACCAATGTTTCGCATTTGACCAGTTAAAGAGTACAAATGTTCACAAAAAGGTGAAACAGATCCCCCCCTTTTTTTTTCCTTCCCAAGAAAAAAAAGTCAACAGTATCTATTTGAAAATCTTCATGCCGCAGTAGCTGCGACTTTACGGTCGTGAACTATGGTCGTTGTAATAAACGCCATCGTGTAGCGGGACCGGTACACATCAAAGTACCTCGAAATAAGGCTCTAAGTCCTTAAGTTAGCATGGTGTGGAAGTTTATAGAGTCTGTTACTAGTTCAAGTGTAATCCTCGTCACTTGACCATAGATCAGAATTATACGAGATACATCGTCTGTAGGACTTGTTGCTTCTCAAGGGGACTTAAGTTACCATATCGAAAAGCTACACTTTTACAAGTTATTGATGAACTTCAATATTTAGTTACAGCTACCTTTACTTAAAAAAAAATATATGAAACTAAAGGTTGAAAATAGACTAGACGCAAGAATTGAAAAATATAGCTTTTTTAAAAAAAATTAAAGAACAAATTTTTGTTCTACCGTTTGCAAAACAAAGTAAAAAAATTCTGGAATAGGAATTTAAAAAAGGATTTTTGAAAACAAAAGGTCTGAAAATAAGCAGGATGCACGAATCGGAAAATATAGCTTTTTAAAAAATTGAAGAACAAGCTGCTAAGCTCATTTAAAGTGACAGTTTTCGATTTCAAACTCCAAGAGGTTTAATTTTTTTAAATGTTTATAATTAACGATTTTTTTTGCGTTAATTTTTCAAAAATTACTTTTATATTTAGATTTTTTAAGAGTATTTAAATAAAGTAGAATATATCCTAAAAAGCTAAATTTGAAGAAAGAAAAATAATCGTTAAATTAAAATATGTCGCCAAATCTGGAAGTGGTATATGGAATTGTCGCCAAATCTTGATTATCCTTATTCCTGACGATCCTGAAAAGGACAATGGAACAAAATTAGGAAATTATTGTATAGTCATCGGTCCTTGACAAGTGTGCGTAATTTCGAATGAATTCGATCTTTTTAAGTGGGTAAAAATTGAGTTCTAAGATTCCGTTACATGCAAGTGAAACTTATAAAAGCGTGTTAAAAATACTGTAATAGGTATGAAAATTCCACCAGCAACAAAGCTTTTTTAAATCTGACTATTTATCAATTATCAAATGCTATAAAAGATGTGTAATACTTTCGAAATACTTTATTTTCAAAAATTATTAATTTAAGGAATTAAAAAAAGCTACTTAAGATTTAAATTTGATAGGAATATATACAAAAAAATATTCGTTCAGAATATTACGAGGATGCAATACAAATGACATTTAATTTTAAAAACTCATCAAAAATATTTAAAACGATTCGAGACCTTGTTTCCTTAAATACCATTTTCTAATTCAGCATGTATATTTATGTATACATAAAAAAATTGAATTAATTAAGAAAAGGGTCTCAAAAATTACGCACCAGTTGAATTATAATGCTATAAAAGTGCTAAAAATAGCAGACATTTAATAGCCTTCTATTTAAGCACGAAATTTTTTTGTTTCACCTAATCTTACAAAATAGTTCGGTTAACTACGGTTTTTCTTGAAAAAAAAAAGTTTCTTAATTTAGATAGACGTGTTAAAAACCACACTGTCGAGACTATTAATTCGGTCCCATTTTATGAGATTTTAAATGAAAATATGAAAATTCTTTTTTTTCAAATCGTTTTTAATATTTTTAATGCGTTTTCAAAATAACAGGTGAGAGAATAGTCGGATCATTGCTTTTTTCTTTCAGTTGGAACTTATGTTGCATTTTGAAAGTTAAATTTCGAAAATATAAGTTGTGGGTAATTTTGAATCACAAAATATTGAATAAATTTGACTTGTAGACTTACGAAATTTCCTGAAGAATTTTGAATTGATTCCCGAGTTTGAAAATTCGATAACTTTTTATTTAATATTCCACGATTTGTTTTTTAAAAATTATTTTTTTGTCTTTTCTCATCGCATCATCCTTTTGCATGAACGCCATTAAGTTTTTTTATTTCTCACCGTGGAGCAACCATTTACCGTCACAGGTGTAAAAATTTATCAAAGAATGATTAAATCTTTTATATATTTTTTACATTAATTAGTCAATGCTGTTTCAATGTTTATTTCTGTGAAACGTGCGAATTAAAAATAATTCGTACCAAATAAAATGATAAAAAACTTTCAAATTTTTATTCAAAAGTAATTTGTAATATATATTTTTTTATATTGTACTTTTAAACAAACGATTTTTGCCCGTGTCTGAAGAATAAAAAAGCCTCATTCGTTAAAAATAAAGCAAAGCAAACATGTTTTCGAATTAAAGCTTTCGATTATATGTTGTTATTAAAATTAATTGTCTAACGAAAAATACGAAGGTTACAGTTAGAGAAGGTCTTATTTAGAAAAATCAATTCAAATCTTATTTTTTTCTGCAAGTTTTAAAAAATGTTTTTGCATTATATAATAATAATTCAATGAAGGTTTGTTTTTTAACTATATATTTTGGTATTGAAATTTTCCGTTTGTTTGCTCGACATAATGATCTTCTAAAAATGACCAGTACATCTCGTAAATTGGAATTATGGTTCGATTACGTGGTCGACGTCT
The DNA here is from genome assembly GCA_019973975.1 of Trichonephila clavata. Taxonomy (NCBI): domain Eukaryota; kingdom Metazoa; phylum Arthropoda; class Arachnida; order Araneae; family Nephilidae; genus Trichonephila; species Trichonephila clavata. The sequence goes on along the minus strand of BMAO01023088.1, from coordinate 63,832 downwards.
GTGTTGGGATCCCTTTTTATATCCACTTATACTCCACTTATTTTCGCAACACATTTAACGTACGCCAAATTTTCTACACGACGAGTCTTCAGGGCAATCAAGACTAGGACATGCGATTCGATTGAAATACGGTCAAACCTCTGTTTAACAAAGTCGGTAAATCCCGGAAAAAAGTTCGTAATGTGTAAAACTCGCGAAAAGAGATTCATTTTTTATATTCTTTATTTCTTGGTTCCAGTAAAAAGTTCGCAAAATAGAGGTTCGTAAAATGAATAAAATTCGTAAAAAGTTAACAAATATCATCAAAGATATTTGTTATCTTTGCTCATATTCAAATGCAAAATAAAATTTAATCGTAATTAATTTTTTTGACATATTTTTGTAATGTTGAATTAGTATTTTACAGTTATATTTCCGGCTTCTGCCTTGCCTATGAAACGCCTACTGATACCAAATTATGTAAAGAACTATATTGTGTCTATAACCTGAATAAATTAAAACTGTAAAAATGATGTGTGATGTGAAAGAGCAATTGCTACGTGCAGTGGCGCACACAAGGGGGGTGTCCTGGGGGTCCGGACAACCTTCAAAGTCCTTGAGTTTTTTCGATTGATGGTTATATAACGTAAAATTTTATTAAGTACTTGAAATTAACAATTTATTTTATTAATTAATGCTAATTATTAATTCAATAATTTATTTTTTACTGTTTTTTGTCTACAAAATCAGAAGAGTCAATTGGTGTTGTCTTGAGGCGTGATACGAGTTGGGGGACTTCGACCTTGGACTCTCCAATTGAAAATTTTTTATGTGCGCTACTGGCTACGTGCCTTTGTTCCAACGAAATCCGGAAGCACTTTTCCTCAGTTTAACACCCACACTTGTGCCGCAAAACTATGTGTTCTCATACCTTATATTTTTTTCTGTTTTTGTTTCGGCATAATGCTTCAAAATATTTTTTATACTCATGTGTATTGTGGTTACGTTTTTGAATAGATGTAAATTCTTTTTTCAGGTCTGCGAAGAAGAACGCTGCCAAGATGAAGTCTTTCCTTTAGCTGTTAACTGTTTAGATAGGTTCCTTTTACTGGTCAGGGTGGATAAAAGTCAACTGCAACTCCTAGGCGCTGTATGTCTTTTCCTGGCTTCAAAACTGCGTCAGAGCAGGCCCCTGACCGCAGAAAGACTGTGTTTATACTCAGATCACTCAATCTCCGTTGTACAGTTAATTGTAAGTATAAGTTGCAGTATCTCTTTTTCATTTTGATCTTGTTTTGGAGGTTAAATTATTGTTTTTTCTAATTCGGAGTGGCAATTAGCCATTTGTAATCGGTAGAGAACCAGCCGCACTGCTAATATTTCATAGTTGTTAGTTATTTATTTAATTATCTAAAAATAATATGGTTTGATGGTTACAAAAATGAAGAGAGAGTTCGCCATAATAGAATTAAAATTTTTTTTCTACATAGCTTTCCCTCCAACCCGAGAAATACTGTTTGGGAACAATTAAATTTTTACGGTTCATGATGGCAAAAAGGGTGCGGGATTTCTTTTCTAAATCCGCAATGTATGATACAAAATTATTTTCAGGTAGTTAAAAAAAAAAAAAAAAGTGAAGGAAATAGTTTGAATTAAGCATTTGTTTCCGTTAATTCGGAATATTTCTAATGTAAATATTGTCAAAGATATTTGTTATCTTGACTCCTCATATTCACACAAATGCAAATATAATTTAACCGTAGTTAATTTTTTTGTCATATTTTTGTGATGTTGAATTAGTATTTAAAATAGTCGATGGCTACTACACTTTTTCGATAAGAGTGTTCAAAATTTGCTATACAATGAAAAAATGGAAATCGAAATTTTCGTGTTCTTGGAAGTACAAAAAGTAACATCTTTCGGTTTTTGATGACTAGTTTTTCTTTTCTGTAAATTAACATTGTCATTTATTTGTCTGTCGCATTCATTTCAGAACAAGAATATTTTCAGTTTAGATTTCTTTACTTTTAAGTAGGAGATATTCTGTTTCGCAATGATTGTGAAAGTCAAAGAACGCTTTCTGAATCAAATGTAAAGACGAATATTTTGAATGTTTTTTTCTTTTCCATTTCCTTTTAATATTCTTCCGAACTGAATCAGTGTATCAGCTTCTTTTTCGTGTACGTTCAAAAATATCTAAATTTTTAACCTTCGTATTTTTTGTTTTGATGGTCTCTTTTATGAGACGGCTAAATCTCTTTCCTAAAACATAAGTAAAATAAAAACGAAATACTTACCCCCCCCCCCTGCCTTGTTGAGTGCGTCTTAACTTTTATGGCAGACCTACGTCATAATCCAGTTTCCCGCCATGGAATTTTTATATTCAAAATGGCTATGTGTGAGAGAACAAAAGAAGTTATAGTATTCGCTAATTGATTTGATTTGCTTTTAGCGAAACTGAGAAGATGAAGATATATTAGATAAGTCCCTTGTCAGGTAACCTAAGAAAATCCCCCCCCCCCTCCAATCTTCTCTTTGATAATAGCTGTTACGTAAGAGGTTCTAAAAACTTCAACCTGCTAGTGGCATTTCTATGCCAGTTTACTTCAGAACTTCCATTCCACTTTCTCTGTTCCTGACGTCAAGAATAACAAACAAGTGAAGGAAATAATAGGTTGGCCGAACACTATTTTGGAGGCTACACCTCTTTACTTCGATTTTAGCGTAACACTGTTGCAGTTTTTTGATGTTCTTTGTTTGGTTGATCTTGCATTTCAACATTCTCTCCATTACGGAATATGTGTAGTGGATCTGGATGTAAAAGTGTAATGAGGACTCCAGAGTGGACAACTATGGGAGGAAAGAAAAGTGATGTAGAAAGAGGCGGCGCGGCGTAGAGAAAGGTGTAAGACAGCGTTCAGAATAAAAATGTTTTGATGACCGACTTCCTGTGGGAAAAGGTCCGCTTACTGCTTCGGTGGTCCCCGTTCTTTTTCTTTTTTTTTTCTTCTTGGGAATATGTCTGACCATTTTTTCCTGAATAAGTGTCATTCTGACTTGCTTATGAGGGACTGGAGACAAAGTGCATTGGGAACATGTATGGAAATTTTGCTCGTTTAAAGAATTGTTTGATATATTCTTAAAATGGCGTAAAAGGTTTAGATATTCTTACTAAATAAAAATATTTATGATGTACTAATGAGAAGTTTGTGTCATAAATCTGCCGAACTTGAAGCTTTTATACGGAAATATATAGTTTCTAAATTAATCTGCAGCTAAATGTTTGTGCTGATCTTTGAAATGTGCTTATTATTTAAAATGCACTGTGCCAGAAATTATCATGACTTGATATTTGCAATTGTATAGACTAGGATGTATTTGTGTGTTTAGAAGATAGATGACGCTGTTTCAACTGCGGTGTTGTGCAGTTGTATCCTCAATAGAATATAAGATTGATGTGTATGACAAAAAAGAGAGAGGGGAGCGTTTGAGAATCCCGAGAATATCGGAGAAGAGGTTAGAGGTTGAGAATCAGAGGGTATGAAGTGGTTGAGCTTTAATAGCTGTAAAATAGTTACTGGTTGTTGAAGGGTGGAAGTTAATTTTAGATAGTGATATCAACAACAATCTTTATTGGTTATAATGTTCGCAATGTAAATGCTGTTTGTATTGTTGGAAAAGATCTTCCTAAAACAATTGTAATTGAAGAAAACTAGTATTTCCTAGCATTGAGGATATTGATTCCTAAGGCTGCTGGAGAATCAGTATATTTGTTGTATCTGATGCTTCTCAAGCATATTCGAGATTAGTTGAAGAGCATGGTGTGGGAAAAACGTGTTTGCTTCGCAGTTGGAACTGTGATTTAAATATGATTAAAGATAAAAATCCAGCGACAATCGCTTTCTACCCGAGGGTACTCAGATGCTTATCAAGCATTTTTCCTACTAATATTTGCCTTTCCACTTCTCTGATATTGGATTTCTCCATTTTTTAATACCAGAATAGAAGATAACGGCACATATGTCTTAGAAGACATTATGTTAGATTATTTAATCAAAAACACATTGTCTTGATTGTTGAAATTGTCAATTACTGACCACAGTTCAGTCAGATGTATATAATCGTTTAGTAATTCTTGAAAATTTTACACTTCCAATGCAAGAGAGACTATAGAGTAATTCTTGGGACAGAATTATTTTTTTGACAAAGTTTCCTAGGGAAATCAATTTTGATCACCCTATGGGATGTCCCATGGCCATTTGAGGTCAAATCATCCGGTTACGAATGTCATTGAATTTTTGTTGATAACCCATTGATTTATTTATTGAAAATCAATATTTTTAGAAGAATCCTTCAATTTTAGAAGCTTATGTGGTAGAATTTTGGGTATTCTGATTCCAGATAACATCTGTAAAACATTCTCGAATAGTGCTGTACTGGATACCTTTTTGGAAATTTTTTCTTCTTTCGAGATAAAGTTACATGTATTTTGTAAAGGATAGGATTTTATGACTACGGACCAAGTGACGGAAACGTCACCGACCTGAAAGTGTAGAATTTCAATCAGTGGAAGATCCCCGACTCCTGTCAAGGACGTGAAAGTAACTAGCTTACTTCTTTCAAACAAAAAGCCGCCGAAGTGCAGTCGACTTTATTTATATTTATATCTTGAGGTCAATGCAATGAGATTTTTCTGCATGAGACACACAACTTTTACAGTATCTTGTGGATTAGAATGTTGCTTTTTAACACTTAGTCCCGCCTCTTCGGTGTCTTCGCAAATGTGTATTTATCGCGCTTTTAATCTCTTCGAACCCCTGGTCGCATTCTTTAAAGAAGGTTGGTTGTTTTTGTGTTCTTGTGGCCGGAGATGTATGTAATAAATACAGGTGTCCTGCAAGACTGATATGTTTCGATGGCCGAAACGTAACCGTTCTATTCGTGTTCCGAGTTCTTGCGAACAGGTTCTAATCGGCGAATTTTTTCGCCACCTGTTATCGGTTTTTTGTATCCTGATTTTTTTTAACATATGAAAATTATGTCTTTGAAAAGGAAGTTGGAATTTTTTTTTTGGGTATGTACGTGTGGAATAACATTCTTATTTTTATTTTCAATGGGCTGCATCAAAAATTATGAATGATTTTCCAATGAAGATAAGAATGATTCTTCCATTTTGCTTTATTGAAATTGGATTTTTGGAAATGGAATTTGTAAAGAGTGAATGACTCAAATGTCATTAGAATTACTGATATAAATAAGATATTTTGTTAAAAATATGATTTGGGGATTCCCCCCCCCCCCACTTACTATGTTTGTTGATGATGTTCATATTGGTCCTGAAGTGTTTTTCTTTTTTTTTTCATTATGAGTTCATTATTCTTATTGTTTCGAAAGAAGTCAATTTTCTCCATTTGCCATTTATTCTACTTATTTGAGCAAAATATGTGTGAGAAATGCCATCCATAGAGGTTTTCATTGCTACAAATATTGTTTTGATATTAAAGATCACAGAATTATATGTTCTTGGTCAAGCCACTTGACCGTCTGACAATGGCAGCAAAGTACCAATCGAAATGATGAAGGCAAAGAAATGTTGCCTTCTTCAAGTAGTGGCGTACATAAGGGGTGGGGCTCAATTCCCATTGACCAACAGTTTTTTTACTTTAACCGTAGGTATTATCCCTGGGGGTTTTAGTCAGTGTTTTCTTGAATGTACCTTCCCCTTCCCATGAGAGTTGTCTGTGTCCGTCATTGTGTCCGAGTCGCTTGTTCTTTCTGTTACATCGTAAGCATGGACCAAGCTACTGAGACCTCGACATATGTTTGCAAAAAAATCGTAAAATGTTAAGGTGCCCTCAAAAATGGCGTCCAAGAAATTTTGATACAGGACCCACTTAGTACTAGCTACGACGGTGATCATAAATGATGTAGCAGTTTTAAAGATTAAGAACTTTATATTGCATATCTGATTAAATCATCACAATATTTCAGTGATTGGTTTCAATCACGCTGTTTGCGCATGCTCAGTGGTCAAGCGGGCCAGATTTCTTTTCGAGCCCAAAGGGAGACGCGGCATAGCGCCGGGGAGCCACAATCAAAAACTTCGGCCGTCAGCGTTTTCTTGTGAAGTACCTCCTTAATCAGCTCGTTGCTGATGGAGGAATGAAATGCACCCCGGAGTCTAGAGAATCGGAAACTTAAAGCTTTCTCACAATGATAAGCAGTCGGCAAAACAAATTAATATTTCCGTCAACTTTCTCTATCGATGAATCTATCGGCCTTCCCAAGAAACACCCGATCTATCTTATCGTTCAAATAGTTTTGTTTCACTCCCGAAAATGTGACGCAACACCCAGGGATCATCCTGCTTTTTTATTTCTTCTTTTCATTTTAAGATCGTCAATGGGTCCCACGCATATACAGTGTCGATTAGAATTCGATTGGTTAGCAATCACAAAAATAGAAAGTTTTTAGTAAATAGCCGTTTGGTGTCTTCCAAAATGTTCTTAAGAATATTTTTAGGCAGGTGGTGTGGTTTGCTTTGACTAATCGATTTGTTTAATTTGATGAATTTATTTTATCTCTATCAAGTATTGGCGATTTTTAAAATTTTCACGCAATTTTATGAAATTTTTGCATTGTGAAGGACTTTACAAATCAAATAAACGGGGTTTATGGACAATATAATAATTTGGTCTTTTAAAAAAAGGATTATAGATTTATCCATGATCCATAAACGAATCAGAAAAGTAGACCATGTTCAGGAACGTCTGAAGGCTTCATGAGGCCCTGTGCCCTTACGCAAAAGTAGACCCTATACTCCTACGCAATATTAGGCCCTAGGCCCCAACGCAAATGTAGCCCCCCCCCTATAATCCATAAAAGTAGACAGTGCATAGCATTCGTTGGCAAATACTTGTACAAACCCGAAACAAAAAAATGTGTATGACTTACAATCGCACAAACCGGTTCGATCGACTGCGCCACTGAATGAGTAATGAGAGTGTATGGTGCTAGACTTAGGAAGACGGCCATTACATGTAGCCAGTTGACTTATCGACCGAAATTACCAGTTTTGGGGAGAATACAACCAGAAATAACGTTTGACCCTTGAAATTATTCGAATCATGATCTTAAATCTGAGTCGAGAACAAGACGAGGCTCCTATTGGGGGCGATGCCCGGGCCTAGTTGGCCCATGCCTTAAGACGTCCCTGACTATGTTATTTTATTTCTTGAACTATTTCCCTTTTCTGTATTAGCCGTGGTAGCTTAGTGGTTATGGTCACAAATTCATGGTCAGCGTGTCAGGGGTCCTAGTGCCCCTGAAGACCTACCGTGTAGAGGGGTTGATGCACGTTAAATCTCTCGAGGCTCAAAATGGCGAGGTCCGTCGCCAATAGACTTCACCTTGCGTTAGAATGCGACGTGAAAGATACTCATCCTCTCTTTACTGTAATATTTATTATTACATATATATAATAAAGTTTTTTTCCCATATCTCACGATCAATCTGTCATTTGTAACTTTTTACGATGTCCGTCCTTATTATAATGCGAAGCTTCGTCTACGTATTTTTGCCACTGTCTTTATGCATTCCAGCTATTCAACCTGCTTTATTTCTCACGAAATAAGATTGTATCAGTTTCCTAATTTAGGACACTAGATACAGGATGACCATGAAAAAGCGCATTACCCTTTCGGCATGTCTCACGGTTATAAAAGGAGGAAAAAATAAAAAAGCGGGGGCTATATGAAAGAAACAAAAAAAGTGTTTTCAGTTTGAGGCCACTTGAAAAGTACGGCGTTGGGAAAACTGATAGTAACTGTTTTGAGCAGGATAAACCTGTTAAAGATGGGTCTGACCTTTAAAGGGAAATAGAGGTCAAGGTTCGGACTTTGTTGATGGGACGTCCTGCCGTCGGAGGGAAGGATTTTTAAAGCCCTGCGTCCCCCCCCCTTTTTAGTATTTTCATCTGAATCGTCAGTGAGAAAAAGACGGATAGTCTACCAGCTGTTCACTGTCCAGTTGTTGTTGCATTTATTTCGATCATTCTCAGAAAGTTTTACAAAGATTTCCTTCAGCCATAGAAGAGATTTAAAGAAATTTACAGAAACGGGTTTTTTTTTAATTGTTGAAAGAGTTTTTAAATATTTTTAGTGTTTTGCGAATTTTGTCCACGGTGTAAGGATGTTTTTTTTATAGTAAGACTGTGTTAATAATTTAATTTCGATATTTTTTGAATTTTGACTAGAATGGGTTCAAATTATTGGGCAATCTTAAGAATGCTCGTGGAATCTTGAAGACTGTTACGCAGTGGCGTAATGTACACCCCCGCATCGCGGGGGGGGGGGCAGGATTCTAGGAGGCCCAAAGCCTGACTAACGTCACGTATGGTTTTGCAACCCTTTGTAAGATCTGACTTGGGGCTGAAAACCTGACTTTGCGGGGGCCAAATATTCTCCGTTACGCCACTGCTGTTACGTATTAAAATACTGTGTGATTCTTAATGTAGGAAAGTAAAAAATTACCTTATAGATGTGGTCCTCTTCAATTGTTCCCCTTAAAAATAAAATAGGAATTTTATTGCCGAGATACCTAGTTTCATATTTGTTGTGAGATGTTAACTAGTCAAATTTGCTCGAGATTAAAATCAAATATTTTTTGTATTAGAACCTACTAATGTAGAAATAATGACATAATAATCACTACTGTGGATAATTGACACATCTTTATATTGGCAAGAGATCTCAACAGTAAGAAATTAGCACCTGAAATGGTGTCTCGCGCTTCAAATTTCCATACCACTTCAAAGGAGACTTGCAGACTCAGTAGAGTAATTTACGTGTGCGCTCAGTGCCTTTCATACGGCTGCCTGTGATTGGATACAAGTTTCGAACGCGTGTTTTTTTTTTTTGCCCTCTAATATGGAATTACTTTTACTAGGAAATTTTTCACGGGGATCAAATGCTATACTTGACACAATCAAATGCATAAAAACTCGTAATTTTTGGTTATGTGAGCGCAAAAGTATAAAAATCGTTTTTCTTGATAAATTTTAATTTTTTTTATCACTGAATCGGATCGGTTTGTAAGACCTCTCTCTTCCAATCGTCCTAGTGATTGGCCGTGTTGAGTCGCTGGTTCGAGTCCTGATGCCTCTAAACATCCGCCGTGTAGAGGGGTTGATGCACATTAAATCTGTAGCGGCTCATTGTCCTCGCGTTGGTGTGGTTTGAAAAGTTCTCAGCTCACACACACACACCTTGTTGTCATTTGACTGGTGTTCAAAATTACGAGGTATGTTGTCAAAAGCCCCCTTTTTAGAATGCAACGTTAATAAACACATTCCCCAGTCGTCTGCCACCTGTTGGAGAATTTGCATCAGCTGTTAGGGGGAGTTGAGGGGAATTCTTTTGAGTGTAAAAAAAAAAAAAGATATCTTACTTACCGTTTTTTTTAACCGAGTTTTGATACTACTCAGAATTCTTGTTTTAATTTGTTTGAATCACAAAAGGTGCCACTTTTTTTCCCTGTAAAAAGAGGTGCATATATCGCATAGCTGAAACCCGCAAAAGCTCTCTACAATGCTGGGGCAGGTGCACTGTTGATAGGATGAAGTGACGGAGAAAAAATAGATATATCCCCCACCACAAAATAAAAATAAACGAGGCCGTGGAAAAGGAGTGCATTGGGAAAAAATACTCTCCAAAATCTCGCCGCTGAAAAGCCCCATCCAAAGAGACTTAAAAAAAATCCAAATCTTTTTCGGACTGGGCGTTTTTCCCATAGGAAGCAACTAAATGGAGCAAAAATGCTGGGATCCCCCTCTCCCATCTTTTTTTTTTTTAATTTTCCAGAACACCCTGGGAACCTGTTGCTTTCTCTCCCCTTCTCAATACCGAGAAGTATGGTCGGTGTGTGTAGGGTGCTCCTGTTCATCAGGCCAGACGGATCGTTTTTCGGTCTTTTTTCTGGGGTTGCCAGTGCAATGTGGTGGAAAAAAATACTCCGGAGTGAGAGGATCAGACGGCATTGCTTGTCTGTACTTGTATTCCTTCAACACTAGAATGGAGCTCTTTGATTAATATTCTAGAATGAGGTTTCTGAATGAGAAGACAATAAAAATAAAGCTTTAGTCTGTTTTTTATGTAGTCTGTAGTAAAAGATTTAGTATTCATTTGGGTTATATGCGTTGCGATTTATTTTTATGGTTTTTGTTATTTCATCAATTGTTTTCTTTTTAGTATTTCAACATATGTAGAAATTATTCAAATTAGGGTTGGGTCAAAAGAACCAGACTTTTTTTGTTGATAAATTGAAATGAACTTTGTACTTTGGTTCAATTGGTAAAGCTGTATTCTCGTTAGACTATTCCTAATATTAATTATAGTATATGGATTTGCCGTAATTTTTTTTTGTTTGTTTGCGACACGCGTTATTCATTAATTAAAACTGACTTACTGACCTTTGCTGTTCACATCATCAAATTATATATTTTATTTGAACCAAATGATTATTTCTCAAGCATATTTAAATGATTATTATTTAGAACAAAGGGCTTATGAGTTCAGTATTTAATAATTTTTGCTATATAACCGTCCCTTTTCTTTCTATATAACCGTCCTATCCATCCATCCTTTTGAATGAAGGTAGTGTTCATGTTGTTTCAGAGTACCATCCTTTGTTTTTACCCTATATGAGTGTGTAAAAAATGCTTTTTATAGGAAATCAAAAAACAAAAGAAAAATTGTAGTCATTTTACATATTTTTCTTATTTTGTTTATATCGTGGGATATGTTTCCACCATAATTATAATAAAATGACCCAAGATGTATCCACCAAGAAACAAACTGCTTGATATTTCCTAGTCTTAAAAATATTAAAACCCAAAACCATCAGACGTACATGGTTGTAAAAAAATAATATTTTGCTCTGAGATTTTTTTTTGATGTTATTCTTAAAATTTATAATTTCGCAATCGCAATGTTTTCTTTCGTTTTTTTAAATAAATTTCAAAATTTCCTTTGTTGCTTTTTTTATTGAAAAATTCCTTGCGTTTTTAAAATTTTAATAAAAATGTGTTTTTTAAAAAATTTATTTTAGTTTTTTGATAATTTTATTTTTTTCTCTTCTGGTTCGAAATTCACAATTTTGAAAACTTTTCTTATGAATCATAACAAATAAATGACATTGTAACCATGCTGATGCTATTAGACTGAATTTCATTCTAGATGATTATTTGGTATTCCATTTAATTTCTTTGTCGTGTTGGATTCGAAAGAAATCCCCAACTCCCTCAGCTTGTGTAAACAAACATCTGGGGACTAAGTGAGGGGTAATAGTAAACCTGTAAATGTAAAGGAAACCAGAAAGAAATTTTTTTCTCGTTAATCACCCGCTTAAAAATAGTATTACAACCTGATATAGCCAAAGATAGCAATAAATCCGCCAAAAATCCTCATGCTTTCCATTTCCCATATCGCCACATCAACAATTCGCCCTCATCCGAACGCTCTTTTTGATGCCTTGCCGACAAGTCAAACTCCCCTCTTCCAGCAGAAGATGAATGCCTACCCCTCTTTAGGTTTCCGTCCCTCTCAGTACTTTCCCCGATATTTCTTCTATTCTATGTTGTATTTTATTTCTTATCCATTTTAGACTGCAGTTCCTATTGGTTTCATGCTGGGTGCGTAGCCAGATTTCTCTATTACGTCTGGACAAGGCTCTTATTGGAAGAGCTTTGGTTTGGCCGAATTTAAGGCGTGGTCCGTCATCCATATGAGTATGGAATATTAACCCAGTCGATGTTCTGTTGTGGGGAGGCTGTATGTTGATGTTTTTTCAGTTGAAAGTTTGCTGTTTTATGTAGGTGATTTATGTCTGTTTATTACCTTTTATTAATCCATAACATACTTAAATTAATTGTTATATCACAATATAATACTTAGGAAATGGATACGTAAAGGCAGGTGTGAATATTGTATTTCAGCTATAAGTACAACACAGTTGGAGTTATATATGATGAGAGAAAAGAGAATAGTTTTTCAACGAAGAATATGCAGAATCTTCATCTTTTTTGTTTATTTACCTGTATATTTTTTTAATATATTAAATTTCATGCATCATCTTAAGCTTTGTAGCTTTTAAGTAATCTATTTAAATAAATTATGTGACACCTTGGAACTTCAACCTAAATTCTTATTTTATCGTTTTTTTGTAATTACTCTTACAACAAATCTGCATATAATAATTTTGATATATTTTTACACACATAACTTAGTCATTTCCCCTAAAAATTAAAACGTTACTTTTTGTGCAATAGTCAAGTCAAAATGTGATGATACTGAAATATTTTTAAATCTTAATTTTTCTCTCTCTGAGTTTTTAATGTATTTTGTTTTTTGTGTTACACATTAAGACTGCTTTTAGAATGATAATAAGAACGTAAATTTCAGAATTATTTTACAGTAGAACGTCGTTTATCCGAATCAATTAGGACCGGACACCGTTCGGATAACCGAATGCGATCCGATCCATAAAGTATATGAAACCGGACACTACGAATATTGAAAATCATCTTATGCGGGAAACGTGCTTGAAGAAAAAGCAAAATAGGTGCAAAATGTCGCAATTTTACTTTTATTGTGGAAAATAATCACTTATTTTTCGCCGTACCATTCTACACCTTCGTTTTTTCGCTGTAAGGTCTGATTCTCTTGAGCAGTAATTGTTGAGTAGGATAGTAAGTACTCTGATTGTTGTTCGTACTACTCCATAGCTGTCTCGAACGCAGAAACGCGTCAGCATTTGATGGACCTTTGCTACTTTCGTTGTTGTTGTTGTCCTCGTCTTCGTCCGTTTCATCGTCAACAGGGTCGGATTCTTCTTGCACGGAAGTCACAATCTCGTCATCATTTAGCATTTGAAATCCACATTCTTCTGCATCGTATGCCATCCAGGTTTCTACATCTTCTTCATCGCATTCTTGAAATCCTGGGATCGACTAGACAAAGTCGGTAATCTCCTTCCTGTGGTCGTCATTGAAGTCTTTTTTCGCCTTCTATAAATCTGGCTACAGCTTATTCCATGCATTTTTCACCAAATCACACAACTGAAACTCCCGAAATATCCCTCACCTTGGGTTTTCTCGTCACTTTTGGTCTCGGCGAAACAACTGTTGAGCATTGCACTGTTCGAAAACGTATTCATATACATACAGTACATGTAGTTGACAAAAAAAAAAAAAAAAACTGGTCTGGATATTTGACGCTCCGGATAATAAACGCTCGGAAAAACGACGTTCTACTGAACTTAAATTCCATTGATTGTATTGAAAATAGATTTATGTTGTGGCAGCTTATTTTGAACTAAGATTTCGCTTTTCGCACGCAATTTTGGTCCTTTTTTTTCTTTTAAAAAGGAGACGTGGTTGTTACATGAATTTTTTATTTCCTTTTCAGAATTGGGAACTGTTGGTGCTCAATACACTAAAGTGGGACCTCGCCGCCATCACGCCTTTCGACTTTGTCGGGCACATTCTGAGGAGGTTAGGCATCACCAAAGGCGAGCCCCTCATCAGGAGGCACGCGCACACCTTCATAGGACTCTGCACAACAGGTGAGTACTCGTCTCCAGTACTCATCTCTGATGGATCGAAGCGTAAGTCCTCCCCTCTCTTTCAAACACATCGCCGATAGACAAATGCTTTTCTCTCTTTCGCGATGAATCTTAATGAAAAGATTGGAAATAAATTTATTTATATTCAGAAATCTTACTGTCTTAAGTGATAAGTGTAGACACAATTCCTTTGTAGTTTTTAATACTTCTTCGTTAAGGTTAAAAATTTGGAACAATGTTTTTGGTTTGGTACAGAAATTCAATAAAAAATGTGATAAAGAATACTGGCAAAAGATATTGGCACAATTCCTTTGTACGTTTTAATACTTCTTCGTTAAGGTTAAAAATTTGGAACGATTTGGTTTGGTACAGAAATTCAATAAAAATGTGATAAAGAATACTGGCAAAAGATATTGACTTCGAACCTTTATTTGATGAAAAGAAAGTAGTTACCCGATTAGATATTCATTCCAATTTACACCAGCATGAAACAAATGGTCTTCATTATTTCATGCTACCATCTCTACGGTTCCCCATTGTAGTACTTGTCATCTTCTAACTTGCTGTATTTTTTAACAAAGTACCTTGACTTTGAGTGGTTTAGTCAGTATTAAAAATCTTGTGATTCCATGCGTTCTGTGTGAGAAATATATTTATTTTTGAAAGAACATGCATTTTAAGCCGCATCTATTTGTAAATATATGCCTTGTTGCGAAGTCCATCAAGCTTCTTCATTATGAGATTCAAATGCTTTTCGCTGAGCGATTTTCTAAATGTATAAATCAAATTTTTGTAATAATTGGGAATTAAGTGTATCGTAATGAAACTGAAATTATATATGTGCCGTTTTGGTGCTTATCGACATTTTTCGCACCTTACATATTGCTGTTATTCTAAAAGCCATTTCTGGACTTACATAATGAAGATTATTAGACTAATAAAATAGTGTGTTAATTTTTTTCACTCGTGTTTATATTTTAATATAATAAACACTCACAACAAAAAGCAGAAAGTGTTTAATGATCTTGGTGAGATTTAGCAATGGAATCCTTTGATGATCACGTTCTTTTTACCCTTGTAGTCAAAACATAACAATTGATTCTAAAGGAGTTTAGGAATGTGATATGACAAAATAAGAAACCGAAAAGAAACTAGATGGTGAAAAAAAAAGTAGGAACAAGACACACACACACAAAAACAAACAAACAAAAAATAATAATAATGATGCTTTTTTGTAGTTGAGTTGGCCCGAAAGAAAGAAAAGTGCATATTTCTATAAGTGGGCCACTCTGGCTGTGTGTTTGGCCTTTTGGCCACATTCGCGGAATCTAATTAAAGGTTTAGCTTCAGACTCAAATGCTTTTCCAGAAAAGCTAAAATAGGGGGGGGGGGAAGGCTGGTGGGGAGTGTTTTGGCTCTGTAAGTGTATGTGTGAAACTAACCTATTCATTGAATACCTTCAGGCCTTGCGGCTAAATTATGTGTAATTTGCGGAATTTTGAGAAAAATTGACTAGTTCGAAGATATGATGAATTTATTTATGAAATGTACAATTCACATAAAGTGTAGTGTAGTGTCCCATCTCCCTAAGAGCTTTATTAAGGGATCATTTGTAAAAAAATTGTGTTAATGGGGTTATAGATTTTTAGATGTGTAAACGGAATCTGCCGAGAGCTGTCAAAACTGATATCTCCTATCAGTGCATTATTTATTTGTATGTGTGTCAAGTGATATTTTTCCTTCCTCACAACAAACATGAATAGAAGTGTAGCTGGACATCAATTTCTCTTTTGTTTGCTCTCATGTTTATTTTAACGCATGAACCTTATTTGGATTGTCTTCTTTCTTTCTATTCGTATGCTTTGCTTAATTATTCTGAAGGCATTGTTAATGTTTGATATATGTTATGCACTTGTAAATTTTAAATTACAAGTACAAGTTTTAAAATGAATCTGACAGTTATTTTCCTGAATTTTTAATTCCTAAGATTGTATGTAATATTCAGAACTATACATAAGATCCCGTTTCTCCTCATTTACTTAATTGCTCTGCTTTCATTTTTCCAGTTTTTATTTACAATGAATCTGAAATATCAAAGTATTTTACTGTTTTAAATTATTTCTTTTGTATGTTTGCCCAACTGGTAAAAGACTGACAACGAGAACACGACTGTGGACAA
Source organism: Trichonephila clavata (assembly GCA_019973975.1). Classification (NCBI taxonomy): domain Eukaryota; kingdom Metazoa; phylum Arthropoda; class Arachnida; order Araneae; family Nephilidae; genus Trichonephila; species Trichonephila clavata. Next base: position 48,054 of record BMAO01023088.1, on the reverse strand, counting down.
ATTTTGTTACAGCATTTCGCTGAAGCAGAAATAAAAGCCCCTTTCTCGAGCTGAAAGAAAAGGATCTATGATTTACGATCCACACTGCCTAAACGCCCCCCATAAGCTGTCGGCATCCATTGATTTTGCGAAGTGAGGTCCTCAGCGAATAACTAGACACTGCCTAACCACCGACCTAGTCTAGCAGTCCAAATTACCAACGTCCTTACATCCGGCTACATATGAGGAAAGACCCTCGTTTCGACCCCTCTCCTCATTCTGTGTCTCATTTATTTCTTGTTATTTTTATCATCATCGTACATATTTTTTTTATTATCGTTTGCGCTCGCCCTCCCTCTGCGTTTCTCACGATCCTGGGGATCACATTCTTGAGTCGAGTGGGCGTGGTCTCCAAGAAAATTTCTGAAATCATACTCCACCTTTGTCACGGACAGGGCTTGCTGATTGGCGAGGATTATTTTTTGTGGGGTGTGGTCAAGGCGAAGGTAATACCACCATTCCAAACGGAATATTAATGCCGCGGTATTACGCTTGTTTTGTCGGTCCCCTTACTTTGATTATTGTTGTTGTTTCGGGATTTAGCGCCTCGTTTGTATTCTGTTAAATGGTACATTGATGTGGTTCTGGTTCATTCCCCCCCCCCATCTTTCAATGAGGGAAGGTGTGGTGCTGTTTTAAATAAAACTTTTCTGGTTTTACTAGTTAGGTATATATCTCCATTTAGATGTACTTGAGAATATATGATTCAGTCAGTAGTGTCGTTAACCTTTGTTGTGGTGTGGTTTAGATAGTTGAACTTTCTCTTTCGAGTCATCATACATGTAGGTAATGTAAACATTGGGTTGATTAAATGTCACTAAGGTACTTAAGATGACAAAATTAAAACATATAACAAAAAATTTGATATCCTAAAAATTAATATTACGCCAGCTTCTCCATTGGATTATTGTCAATTTGACCTTGTTCCAACAATGGTGTGATGCAATCTCATTTGAGCTGGTCTTCTCTTAAAATAGCTTAAAACATAAAAACCTAGTTAAGAGTGTAACGTACAATATTTATTCTCTATTATGTTACCAAACAGAAACAGAATTTCCTTTTCACTGCCGAACTTTGACAGATAAAACTCTGTACTTCATGAACTTTAAATTATCACTGGAATTAAAAATTCTGTCAGTTTGTTTGATACAAGCTGTCGGTATAATTTGTCGAAAATCCTCGAATTCCAGTCCAATGATATACTGTCAACAATCGAATAATTGCGACTAAAATATGTTGAAACATTGAAAATTCTTTCTCAGCTGCTCTTTTCGTCATTTTAATTGTTGCCAGAGTTAAATCAATAATTTTATATATCAGAGTTACGAAGTCACCACTGATTTTACAGTCAAACATGAATCAGCCAAATTTGAATGGACTTACTCATTAATTACTTTTTGTAATATATTATTAATAAGCGATCTTTTATGATTTGGTTCATGTATTGTACAAATAAGAAAAAATGTTGCCATCTTATTCTTTTTGTTGTCTAAATTATCAACGTCATTATAAAAAATTTCCAATTTGCAATAAATCATTATCTATTTTCGTTTTGCTGTTTTTAGTTTGGTACAGTATCATGAAAAATAATCATTTTTAATATCATAAAAGTAGTATCGAAGCTTTTATTTTAATCAACGCCTTTTAAATATAGTGCACAAATTATGTTATCGTATTCCATGCCAGTGATTAAATTTTGCTGAGTCCTACCGTTATTTCGATCAAACTGTATTCTTGATTAGTTCAAAAGATGTAATATATTATCTTTTTAAATGTAATATTTACATATCATTTCAAGTAAAAGGCGATATTGAAGCTCTCTTGTTTCCTATTTAATGAAATACTATATTTCTTTCGCCTCGCTGCGATGATATCTGTTTAAAGTTAGTAAGCGTTTGATTAACTTAAAAAAATATTGCGTAATATATTACGTCGAACTGACCTTTGAATGGGAGATAGTGTTGAGAAATAGTATAGTATAACAATTGAAAGTTTAAAATATAAATAGCTTTGCTAAAATTACACTGAGTAAGCACTGAGAATAATGTGGAATTTTTAATATGCATACTGATCGACCTTTAAGTGGCTTTTTATTCTGAAAAACGCATCAATACTTTTACATCCGGAACTTCTAAATCCCCATCTTTTTCCTGGAAAGTGTGGGGGATATTACACAACACCCCCGCAAAGTGTTCGAAAAAATCAAGTACTACAACAAATAAGTCAAAAAGCAAAATGCTAGAAATGACAAATATTATCGCTACCAGTTCCTGTGCAGTGCACATACAGTGTATGCTGCGGCATGTGCAAATGGGTTCATCTCCCCCCCCCCTACCACCCCCAGGGCCTTTTAACGGGAACGTGTAAATCCGTCTTGGGATAGTTGACGGCTCTCGTGTTTATCTCCTGATCCCCCAACAAGGTGGTCTTTTCCCAAAGGGGCAACAACTCCTAAGGGGAATGCTCGACTGTTTACCATCCAGAGCTCATTTGGAATACCATTCTATAGATAGACATCAGCTGAGGAGGTTTAAAAAAAAGATTATAAACAATAAGGTAAAAACCGCCATCATTGCGGAATGTTTTTATCAGCGAGCTCTCGAACTTTTTCTAGTGCCACTGACACTGTACTGACAGATAAGAGAACCGTTCCTATCCCTTCGAGTGTATTTTCAAGGTACATATTTCCGGCTGATTTAAAGTGAAACGACACATTACATTTCACTCTTGGAAAATGATTTGTTTTTAACATTTTATGATAGTTTATGCGCCATTGGGTGTAAAATTGCGTTTAGATAAGGCTTTCGTTCGTAAGATAAAATTTATAACAGATGAAAGAAGTTCTTAAATTAAGGTGTTAAATTTTGTTGGCAAATTAAAAATACACTAATTATCATTAAATTACTTGGTTTCGTTTCTAGTTTTCTGTTTTTTGTATCTCAGCTGCTTTATCACTCTGACTGGCGATTTTTAGTTATACATTTATTGAGAAATTGTTCTTTGATATCTCGTACAGAGAGTAATTAATTCATTATTCCTTTCTTAATTCTTTACCAAACGATTCGTATCGGCAAAAATACTTTTAAAAACTATCTTTTTCGTAATCTTTCTTCAGAAGCTTCTTCGTAAAAGTATTAAATGTATTCGTGGTAAATATTTTCCAGAGTAATTTGGTAATAAATTTTACGTGTTTTTATTGCATTATCAGTGTTAAGCAGTTCTAACACGCTAAAAATGTCTAAGAACAATAATAAAATATATTTTGCAGTTTTTTTTAAGGTTTTTAAAATTTTGTACCATAATTTCAAAAAAGGATCTTATTTCTATCGAAATTTGTTACATATTATTTTTGTAATAAAAAGGAAATTGTGGACTTTTTTTATATATATATATATAAAAAAAAAATACTGTCTGAAATGTTCTTTCATCAGAACCATTTTTCCACGGGAGATTCGCATAACCTAGTTTATAAATACTGTTTGAAAATGTAACAATTATAAAAGAAGGTTGATTGGTTGATTTTTACATTTGAATTATTGTTATAGAAAATAATTAGCTATACAATTGTTATTTACTATTTTTTGGAATACTTGTATCTGTTAATCAATTTTTTTTTGTTATTTTACCTCGATACAAAGTTACACGTATGAGACTAAAATTAATATTTTAAGTCGTCACTAGTTGAATTTTTTAAATAAATCACAATAAACTATTGTCTTAAAAGATGAAAATCTTTAAAAGTCTACTCTGTAATGATTTATTATTATTTTTTTGTATCGATTTTGTGTTAAGTAACGTGTTTATCCCTTATTTAAGTTTTTTAAAATATATTCTTCTCAATTGCAAATATTGTAAACAAGCAACACATATATTCTTATCATCCATTACCTCATTTTAAACTGATTCCTTTCTGCATAACGTGTCTACACGTGTCAAGGTACATTTATCTCTGGAACTTAGTTACATTGTTGCTGATGCTATCGTGCATTTCAGAGTCATTAAGTTGGTTGTTTTTAAACACAGCTGAAATGGGAGTGATTTCTGTTATTTTACAAATGTAATGGAAGGAAGGTGTTTTTTTTTTGTTTGGCTCTTGTAGTTGTGTTGTTTGATCCTTTTTCTTATAGTTCTTCCTGAAGTTGTATGAATGTAACAATAAAAAGTTATGTTGATGATAACGCAAAATCAGTGAATTTATTTTCCTGTTGTCATTTTGTTTTGAAGATCTGCTCTTTTTTTACTTGCATTAGATAATCAGATGTAATATAATTTGAACCAGAAAAATATCAGGTTTATGAAAAATTAGTGTATATGTATACAATATATGATTAATTTTTAATCATATATTGTATACATATGCACTAATAATAATTTCTATAAGTAGGAAATATTAAAATTATTAACATATTAAAAGTGATAATATATATATATATATATGTATATATAAACTATATTTTTAAAACATTTTAGCAATTTGTATATTATAGTAATATTTTTACTATACATCACCATCAAAATTCAATTTTACCTACAAAAATGTAGATGTGGAATTTGTTAGCAGTAAATTTTTTAAAAAATTTTTTTTTTTAAAAACGTTAAGGAGTGTTCGTGGAAATAATTCTGAATGAAAAAAAAAATCAATGATGTAATTTTTTATAAAACTTTCTTTTAAACAACAGTGGGCTAGTAAATTTCATGATATTTTCTATACAATTCACATTTTTCTACTATATCTGAGAGAAAATGTGTTCAATAATTTTATTTAATATGCGTTAAATTATCAACAATATGTTAAATTGCTTAACTTCTAATTTGTATTTTTGTTTTCCTGTTTTGCGCGAATCCAATGAGATCCAGTTCTACTACAGACATGAAGTATGAAGGTTACATTTCCCCCTGACATTAGTACCCGTTCTGATGACCTCATATTTATCCTACAAAATCCGTCTATGTGATTGTCATCTTAATTGAAGAGAACCAGTTAACATTTTCAGTTCAAACATCGCAAAATAACGGCTTAATTATCCCTGATATAAGAAGATTCCCCTTTCCTAAAAAAAAATATAAATTTATTTAAAATCAAATTTTGTAATATGAGCATTTGTGATATTCGTTTACATATTATAATATCTTACTTGTTCATCGACTTCCAAATCGAACGGTCGCACTAGAACAGCCTAGCTGGCGAGGGCATGTTGTCCGAGCACGACGCTCAAGACCTTTCCTTTTAATTAGTCGGCTCACCACGCGTCGATCAATGTTTATAAACAATGGGAAATCCCTCTGCCATATTTCCATATCCTCAGTCTGCTTTAACAAGACTGTATGTCGAGGAGCGAGAGTGGGGAAGGAATAGAAGGAAAAAAAAAGAACAGATAAAATAATAAATAAATAAATAAGTAGTAGTAATAATAATAATAAAAAAAACAGCAGTGTGCGATGTGCATATGCAGTTCAATGCTCCTTTCCCCCCTGTTCTTTTTCGATAGCCGCCGACTGTCTGGCTCCCAAGTTCCGCCCACGCACACTATGCGCCTACATATACATTCGCAGACTTCCTTAATTTCTCCGTTTCCCCGCACAAACGGCTCCTCACCCCGTAAATACTGCTGAAGGTGCGTTGGGCTAAATGAATTTATTCCAAAAGGACACTGCCCCCTAACGTCTTCGTTCGACTTCCGCACATAGCAGTGTGCTGGAGTTATTGCTCGCCTTAATGAGACAAAGGCTCTGCATATAGATGACCTAATATCGACACTTGTGTCCAAATATTACAGTCTGGTGGCTGTGTGTGTTTGTACTGAGGCTGTGCCTATCACTCCCATGTAATCGTATTCGTTCACTAATGCTAACATTAGTGAGAGTAAATAGATACATTTAAGTCGTTCATTTGTGCAGCTTGGCGCTGGAATAATGCTGAACCCAGTGGCATCTACAATTTAAATAAAACTGTTGCTTAGAAATAAAAAAAAAAAAAAAACTTCCGGAAGTTGTTTCAAAGTTATGTGTTAAAAAGAAAACAAATATATATATTATATCAAGTATAGTTAGAGTTTAATAACATATTTTTTGAATGATGCCATAAGCCTTTTAATATTTATAATTTATTGTTTGTTTTTTTAAAAAATTAATTCAAATTTTTTTGTCGAAACGAGTTTATTTGTTCTTATTATAGTGCTTTTTCAATATTTTTAATTCCAAAAATTTAAAGTAAATCCTTTTTGGTTGCTTTAACGAAAGCTTGTATTTATAAATGACTTGTTATGACTGGACTAGAATGTCTTGTAAATGTAATTAAAAATTAATATTTCTTCAAAACAGTTTTGATATTTATTAAATTATTTCGTTCTGTATAATGTGTGAAATCAAATAAGATGTTTTACTTGTTTCTTTTTTTAAAAAAAATGTTAAAATTTAATAGTTATAGTTGCATTAAGTAATATTTTATTTCTTTATTTTTTGTTAAAAGTTCTAAATATACTTTGTCTTTTAAAGTTTTACAGATTTTGTTAAATTTGGTAACCATGCAATGTCTGACCTTTTTTTTGTTTTCAATTTTCTCAATTTAAAGCCTTTGACTTTTTTAGTACAAACTTTTATATGCTTTTCAATTCAAGTATTTTAGAGATGATCCTTATAAAGTTAACACATGTTTAAATAAGAGGTTGTACATTTGCTTTCGAAATTCATTCATAAATAATGGAGAATGTGTGCACAAACTATATTAAAACCGGATTGGTTAGTAAAAAGCAAAATACATGTTGCCTTACTTAGACTTCTTGTTTACTTAACATTTTTGTTCAAGTACTTCATTTGATACTTCCGGCTATGTTTTGTAAAATATATTGACTCAACCAGGAAATTATTAAATCAAAATATACTTCTCATCTTCTTTTTATGATCTACTCTCGGGAAAAAATAAGAATGGGAGGGGGGAGGGAGACTTAAGGATGAATATGTGTGATATATTAATAAAAACAAGTTTAAAAATTGTATTATTTATTTAAGAATGGCATTTCATAACTTGGATAGCTGTGGGTGATTTCCTTGATGTGAAGGAAAATCTTGGATATGTGCTTTTATATAATTTCTATTTATTTTTATAATTATATTTTAAAAATATAGATATCATTATAAAATTAATTCATGACGCCGCTTTTATGTGTTGCAAAGGAACTAATTAAGGGAACAATTATTAGAGCTCAGTATTTCATGGCTCTTTGCCAGTAGCCCTTGCGTACCTTAAAAATTGGATGTTAATAAAAACTATCATCAACCAAACCGTTTCAAGCAACAAAGGATTTCAACAACTTGTTCTTAAAACACAAAGATTAAATTTATAGACGTATAATTTTTTTGTACTTATGTAATATGCATGTACTCGGTTATATATGTAGCATCAATTTCGTTGACTCTTTTTTGACCTACCAATATAGTTGTCATTATTTACTATTAGTTACTGATTGTATTGCATATTTTTTTATACTCATGAAAATGCTGGTGATCGTAAGTGGAGACGATGCATGTTTTTCGGATTTTTCATCATTTTTTTTTGTGTTAGTTAATTATTTTTATCGCGTGGTATATGTGAATGCACTTTATCAATTGCGCTGGCATCTGTCAATATTATATTTTATTATAAATTTACAAAAAAAAAAAAAAATATTGTTCACTATTAAATTAGTATCGTTTTATTTTCGTGGCCTACAAGGACATTATCTTTTTATATTGAAATACTTTTTAAAAGAAGAATATTTTGCATTATATCATTTGCAATATTTTCGACTTTGGCATATGTCTGTCTACATCAGATTACAAAACATTTTTCTTCCCCTTTAAAAAAATTAAACATGCATGTCATGTGATGGCAAAATGTTTTCCTTCTGCAATTTTTTTTTCAATTAAAACCTATTCCTTTTCGGAGCATATTAATGCATCAAATACACCATTAACATTGGTATTAATGCAATGTTTGTGTCGAGTGATAAAGAGCAATTAACATCCGTACAGCTTTGATTACCGTCATTTAACCTAGTTTGCATATCAAAATCTTGCATTAGATGAGACGTGCGACCTGTCTCTATCTGGACACGAGATTGTACATTTTCTTTTTAATGAGACATAATTAAAGCCAAGGCTTACTAATAATTCACACCTAAATTGACTTCCTGGTCTGGATTTTTGTAATTAAAGCGAAAAAAAATTCGTGTAAAAAGGTGAACGTGATGTTTTTGCTGTGGATACTGATATGCTGTATTTTTGCGAAAACAAGTACCGTAAAAGCTAGTATAATCCGTTATACCCCATATCTGTTCGTTGTTGCATTCAAGAATTTTGATGACCCTTCCCCGCTATTATAATCCTGTTTTAGACTTAATACGATATGAGTAATTATATTCAATGGGAAATGTATATCGCACAAATACGATAATAACTTAAATCCCAGATAAGATAACTTGAAATATATATATGACAGCCTCAGAATTCGTTGTCTTTTAGGTGTTTGGACAGTTAGATAACTCACTCCTTGACCTATTTGCTTGTTAGTGTCTATATCTTTTAGCAGTAGATGGATCTGGAATTTGACAACGAAGGTGATTTATATCACGCTTAGCTCAGTTGAATTTCTTTTACTGCACAATGTTTGTGAAATCGAAAACCTGCGTGTCGTTTAAACAAATGTTTCTCCTCTTGCCGACAAAAGGGCCAGAATGTGGCAGACCGTCTTTGGTCTTCAGTTACTAAGCATTGACACTTGTTCCTGGATGAAAGTCTCTGCGTTTCTTCCACACTAGGCTTCATTTCAAACGGACCGTCGCGGAATTATACAAATTCAGTGACTAATCGTGTCGGAAAAGTCAACAGATTAAGTAGTGCAGATGGTATATGCCTTTACTGTTTGATCACATCCGCCGTTGCTTGAAAAAGTCTTTTGTTCTGTCGATTGCACGTGGATTTATTGGTCTTCGGGTTGTCGGCACCAGTTGCGAGAACAAAATAATGCCTAATATGTGATGTTTATAACCAATGAGAAATGATAAAGCTGTCCTGCTGATTTTTTTCAATCATAATTATCTTTGACGCCTTTAAGGTATATTACATTTCGGAATGTAATACAAGTCACTCTCTTATCACACACTTTTATTTATTTGTAATTTTTAATACTGTCCTCTTTAAACCGATCTTTTTTTTTTTTTAAATACATTTGGTTGCTAATTTATCCACATATTTCAATGTTTTGTAATGCAAAATTTATTTTTATCTTTTTATGTATTAAAATTAAAATGTAAGTGAGAATACTTAACATGTGTTAATACACCAGGAGTGGGCAATTAATTGCTTTGGCTCGATGGTCACATTGTGAAAGCCGAGAACATCGAAAGGCTGCATTTTTTTGAAATGACCGTATTCATTAGTTCTTTGCGTCTCAGAAAAGATATAAATTGTACCATAAAAATCAATAAATTAAAGTTAAATAAATTACTGTAAGTTTTATTCTATTCATTAGCGCACACAAAAAATTTTCAAGGGAAGGGGGGGGGGAGTCCATGGTCGAAAGTTCCCCGACTCGTATTTATACCTCAAGACAACACCTATTGATTTGTCTCATTTTGTCGGTTTTGTTAACAGAAAACAGTAAAAAATAAATTATCGAATTAATAATTAGCATTAATTAATAAAACAGATTGTTAATTACAAGTACTTAATTAAATTTTATGTTATATATAAATATGATTATCATCAATCGAAAACAACTCAAGGGCTTTGTGCTTTGGGTTGTTCTCCAGACATGGGGGGTGTCTGGACCCCCAGGACACCCCCCATGTGTGTGTGCGCCACTGATTCAATTTGTTTATTTTGCTAATATCTGTATGTAGCTGCAAGTGTATTTAATTTTAGAATCAGTTTTTAATGAGACAAATGTACCCTATCACACTTTGTTATAATTTGTTTTGAAATCAGCGGTGAGATTTCTTGTTGAAATACTCATGAAAGCTTGCAAGATAATGCCAACCAACTTGTATCTATATTTACTCTTGATTTCCATGCTTGAAAACCTGTACTCACAAATGTATGTTGACCCAAATATAGAAAACATTTTCTGTCTACTTGGTTTTTCTGATTGACTTTGGAGGCCGCTATTTGCTCACCCTTGCATTACATAAATACGTCCGTTCAAGTTTTTAAATTATAATAATTGATAGATTTGAATATTTTATGTGATTAATACTTTTTAAGTAAGTTTCTTGTGCGTTAAACACTGGCATAGCTTGTGCTGAGTGGACCCTGTATCAAAACTCCTTGAGCACTCTTTACTTGTAGCCCGTTAACACTTTGTAGTTTTTCGCTTCCGTATTTTGGGACCCCGTATCATTGATACGGCGGTATCTACGCCCCTATCGTTAAAACACACATTTTACTTACTTCAGTAGAAACATTTACAGCTGTCATATATATTGAATAAGTACTTATTGCAATAATTCGAGAGTTATGAACATAAAATATCAGGACTACAACATTTCCTTTTTTTTATACTATCAGTTGAAGAAATGGAATGTTATTGATTTATTCCCTTATAAAAACTAATGACTGTATTTGATAGAAGACTTTTTTCTTATCATTTATGTGATTCATAAGTTAATAGATCTTATTAGATAATCGAAGATTCCATAGATGATGGTCTGATAAAACGGAAATGATGGAAAGTAATCGTGAGGAGGTGTTTCCATTTTTCCCACTGCAAGTAGATCCGGGAATGCACCTGAGCTTCCGGGGGGCAAATTTGCCGGTTGCCAGAGTAAACACGATCAGTATCAACAAATAGTCTCGCATCCCATCATGTTACACTACGAAATGAGAAAACTGCCCGACAAATCGTGACTGCCCGGCACAGCTGAATCTGCTCGCGACCGCCGCTGAGCAAAGTGTAGAATTTTAGGGTTTGGTGTGGAACTCTTTTTCTGGGGATTCCTTGTTCGTGTTTATGAACATTGTCTTCTAGGGCTGTGTGCCAGGATTTATGTGCGCTGACGGATGCAATGCCAGGTTTGTTTTTTGGGGGTTGCAAAGGTTTATGCTAATTCTCTATCTTCCAGAGCCATGTGGTTCCTTCTGAGAACATGCGCCTGCGTGTGCCAGAAAGGAAGTTTGTCTCTTTGTTTGTGAGGTCGAAGTACGACTTCCTATTATAAAAATGTGTTGAGCCCCAGCCTTGAGGAGAAATAAAACGGAACGTTGACGGATGTCGAGTTTATGGTTCTGGATTGGATACATCCACGCCATGGCGCGTGTTTCGGGAAATAAAGATACAAAGCATTCGATTCTTTGTTGTGAAAGAACACGAATAAAAGTAAAAAAAGTGCTCGGGATGTTGAAGGGAAATTACCAGATATTCATCCTTTCTCTTCTTTATTATATCTCGCATATTTGGGATTGGCAAATGGAATATCTTCAGTTTTATTCTTAAGATTTTGTTGTTGATGTTTTAGTTTAGTTTTTTTATCTGGCTACAGTTAAACTTCCTTTTCACACTTAAGGATGGATCTGTTATATTTTCTGTTTTGGACAAAATGCCTATTCCCGGTTATTGCTTTTTAAAAAATTTTGCCGATAGTGTCAGTGTTATTGGTTGTTGTGAGGATTGGATTTCAAATATTTTGGAGTCTTATATAAGTAATTCTGTGACCTTAACTGTGGAAGTTTAAAAAGTGTAATTTTTACTTAGAAGTCATTCTCGTCATCAAATTGAGAGGTTTTTCATTGATAATTTATTGTGTAACTCTAATTTAATGCTAACCTAAAATTAAACTTAATTAGGACATTTTCAATGTTATGCTACTTGATATATAAGAAAGTTTGCAATGTATAAAATAATAAATTCGAATCAGAATGTAGTTATGACGCAATTACTAACTTGCGTAATTTTTTTCTGTGTCAAATAATTTTCTGTCCATTTTTGTAGTGATCAAATGGTACATCTGACAAAAACAATGGAAACGACCGAAATTAGAGATTGGAAATCGTATACATTGTTTTCTATATTGATGATTACATACTACAATTATCCCGATTTCCCATCTTGTACGCGAGCTTTGTCTTTTGATTTAGCGTTAAATACCCCGGTATCTTTGAGACGGTGACCGAATGTTTATCACACACACAACAAGCTATTATTTTACCAAGATATTTATCTTTCTTCTTGAGTGAGCGGGTTCCCACAAGAGGCTTGCTCCGTTAATTTCTTCGTTCACGTTTCGACCTTGGCCGCTTTTTTTTCTCTCTCTTTCGCGCTCTTTTCAATTCTTAGCAGAAAGATCCCAAACAATCTCTTTTGTTTTGGTGAATTGTTGGGTACCCTGCTGCCATCTGTTGGTGATATGAAAAACTTACAAGGCGATAACAGATCGTGTTAATATCTTACATTGATGATGTGTCTGTCTTGTACATTTTTTAAAATTTTCTTTTATACACTTTGACATCACTCTTTTTAAAACAGAATGATAATTGTTCATACATCCGTACTGCAAATTTTATTGTTTTTTAATTTTTGAAAGCTTACATATTCAGTCATTAGCGAGGGATAAAAAAGCACCAAAGTGAAACACTCCTTTTTAAAAAAATGTTTATTTGGAAAGAATAAGATAAAATATACAATTTCAATCAGAGTTTACTATATTCGAAATCAAACTTTAAAATTAAAATCCTTTAGTGGTGTCTATCAGAAAGGCATTTTCCCACGAGACGAGTAATTGAACCATTTTATTTTAGTATTTTAATGGAAATGAAGTTTTGGATCGCACACACGCGCCATCTGGTGTCCCAAAACGAAAAACAAACTTCCCCATCTGTGTATGGGGGTCGAAGGAGAAAAAGTCCCTACATTCCAAAGGCATGGGTGCATATAATTTCCCTACCGCTATCTCACGGTGTCACCTATCGCCCCTTCTCTCTTTTTCAGGGTCATATCCCCCGTGCCCCTTTTTTCTTATACCACCTGCTGCTTGGGGGGTAGGCATTCATTCACTCTTTTCTGTGTTTATGAATGGAAGCCCGCATACATTCGAAACGCTCCTGGTGTCATAAAGACGAACTAAATATTCGATTAATGTATGTTGCGCCGCTTTTTTACTGATAAAATTTTTAAAATATTTTTATGAATATCATATTTGTTTGCAAAAAACTTTTTTTTTATATATTTTATAAATTCTTGATAAGTTTTTTATACCACTAAAGTAATAATGTTGCAGGTAATTACTTTACTTTACTCGCGCGTGCGCAGTATATTCTGAATTGCATGTGAACTGCAGAAACCACTTACAATAATACTCAAGCACATGAAAATATCTATTTTTGTCACTTAAAAAAGTATTTTAAAAAGAAAAATTTCAGAAATACTGAATTATGAGTGGTGGCCTTTAACCTGTTTCAGAGCGCAATGGGATAAATTCATTACGGCCACATGATGAATGCACTCACGTGTTCTCCATTGAATTCTATGCTGCCATTAGTCTTGTACTTGTTGTTCTACTTATAAAATTCTGATAAAATTTGAAATTTCAGGATTAAGTAAAGATGCTAAAATATTAAGATTCTTCAAAAAGTTTTTCAAAATTTTTTTAAAAAATGCATATGTCTTGTAATATTAAGTGAAACCTCTCTACCTATGTGAATTATTGCTGACAAAAATATTCTTTTTAAAAGGAAGTTTCTGTAAAAGCAAAAAACATAACTAACTAATTGGCTGGAAACTCGTCATTGTATTCATCATGTGACTATGACGTCACATGGACGAATGAACTGATTGGCTGGAAACACGTGATTATAGTTATCATGTGACTTTGACGTCACATGAATTTGGCCTTTTGTAGGAGAGAGTTTAATATTTTTTTGTAATTATGTGTATAACCAACCCTATATAATTTTCGTCGCTTTAACAATGCTAACTTACTAAGCAGAACTTCACTAATACCAAGACTGCATTTCTTGGATTGATGTTATCCTCTCATAAAATAGCAATCCCTTATAACATCCACTTGTAACGCACAGGATGGATAAGGAATAACGTCGATTAAACCTCACGCATATCGTGCTACACTTTTTTTATATACTTCATTCCCGGGCGCTTTATGGCCCACCTAAACGATAACTAGTCTTTGTCATGGCATACAATAATAAAACCGCATATTACTCTTGTGGTATACAGTAATTACACGAAAAACACCAGTAAAAAAAGGGGGGGGGATATGCCATATAAACAAAATCCACTGATCTTAATGTAATTTTGTTAGTGCCTTATTAAATCAGCGTAAGGAAGAGAGAGAACACGTGATTTTCATTCATTCATTATTCTTTCAATAGGATCTTGTGAATGAAACTGAAGAATTCCAATTAAGAAAAGACCTCCACTGTAGTAAATTTTTTTTATCGGTATGTATGCATGTCTAAGTGCGACAAAGTTTGAATGTATAATAAAGAGGCGTTATTTCTTTACTGGCAAGATGGAGAAAATTATTCACGCCCAGAAAATTCTGTGACTGTGTGTGGGTGGATATAACATACCCTTAGGTGTATAATTTTTTTCATGATTTTTTTATGTACTTATTCTACCCAGTGGCTCAATTTGGTTGTGTGTATTAAATAATAATTATAAAAATAAATTGGGTTCATCTTTATCTATTAATGGTGTCGTTTAAATTTTGTTGTTTGGGAGGACATATTCAGATTTAATTTACTCTTATGATATATGATTGCTTGTGAAATTAGCATTCAAATTGATTATTGAAAGTTAAAGAGATTTAAATAACCGTGGCCTTTAATTTTATATTAAAACGCAATTAGTAGAGGTCGGGCGTATTAAAGCGGGTTGGCCCATCTTAGTTGTGAAAGCTCCATTAATGTAATTTTTAGATAAATTACCTTCTTTTCTCTTTTAGTATTTACAACTTACATTTAGAACGTTTAGAAAGTTTTGTTTTTATATCGATTGTGATGAGAAAGTGATATAGTGCTGAGATTTTCAAAGTGGGGTACGTGTACCCCAAAAAGTGCGCAGAGTGATACTTGGGGTACGCCAAAGAAGAAGGCTCATGATATATATGTTCAATCGTACCTCTTATTTTGTGAACTTTTGTTGGAACCAAGAACAGATGAATATTGAAAGATGAATGTCTGTTTAACTAATGTTCCGCATGGCGAAATTTTTTTCGGGATTTAGGGACTTTGTTAAATAGAAGTTCGACTGTATACATATTTTATGGGATACTTATTAAAATTATTTTCGTTTTGGGGGACGCGATCAAAAGTTAGGAAACTACTGTCATAGAAAGAGTGTTTTTTTTTTTTTTTTTGCATTGTAAGATTGTTTCTCAGTGAATCGAATAATCGTGCTGTTTTAATCTTTATAAGGATTTTTTTCAGTTATGCAAAAGGCATATTTCTTGTAGTTCAATGAATAATATATATCCAGAATTATACGGTGCAAGAAATATATTAAATATATTATCACTAATTATATAATGATTATATAAAAGGTATAATTTGTACAGTAGCCGTGTGGGAGCGAGAACTAACCACCAGAAACTACTTGATTCCTTTCGCAGATATTTCAAAAATTTGACGAAACTATAGAAGCAATTTTTAAAAAAAATTTTTGTAAACGAGTTAGTTTTTTTAAGAGCTAATGATAGAACTTCGCTATTCGTAATAGAGTTACATTATAGAATATTATACTGAATGAGCAGTCATACAGATATATAATATATATACATTATGACATACTTATGAAGAAACCTAAATAGGAGAGAGTTGAAGTTTATGATTACCAAATGAGATTTAATCACATATCGATGTTAAGCAGGAAATTCTGTACGCAATCCGAAAATTTGCGAATTCAAGATTCGATTTCATCGAAATGTGGTTTACGGTTTAAATAGAAGTTAATGAAATTTTTCTGGAAGAATTACCAACTCTGCCATTTGGCGATGGATTGTGATTAAGAATTCCGATTCAAATAGTCCATTTAACCAAGCGAAATGAATTGTTTTTGAGACTGGTAAAAATCAACAAAGGATTCTGTTTGACCGCTTATTCCGTATCGGCTGAGTGTGGGTGCGTTTTCGTACCGATATCACGATCCCATTTCATTGATCAGTTTCTTTGACCTAATAAAAGTCGTTTACTGGGAAGCGTCTGAGTAAGGGCAGCTCAGCAAACATCAGCTGCACGAATTCCCTCCCGCATTTTTCTCTGAAGTTCAACGCCTTCCCGTGTTTTGAGAAGTGCCTCCTCTCTCTCTCAGTGCAACATTGTTTATTTCTCTTGGCCTCATCAAACAGTGTATTATCGGTATCCAAGGTGTGTGCAGTACGGGCACATAAGTGAAAATCACGCAAGAATCCTACCTTGATTAACCCGTGTCGAATTGGCAGGTTGTCACCTTCAGTACACACTAGGGATTATTATACACTTTACCTCTTGATATATCGATGAAAGCAATTCTGAAAGCAAATCAGCTTCGTTTTGCTTTAGATTTGACCTGAACAGTGCATCTTTTTTAACAAAATAAACAAACAATGAACTCTATGGGAAATATAGTATTTATATTTGTAGTCAGACAATTAAGTTTATTCATCAAAGGAGAGCCATCATTAACAATTAACTTAACAATTTATTTATCCAGTGTTATTAGGCCTGGCACCTTCAAGCTGGGAGAGCTACATTCAGAGTACAAGTACAGAGTTCAGAGTCAGAGTGATTGTAAAAAGAAAAAAAAAACAAAAGTATCTACTTACATAGCGTTCAGACGCCCTCTGGCGGTTACAAAGAGAATTCGTTAGGGGATTCTTAACAGGCAATAAGTCACATAAAAAGGACCTTTTAATCCGGTGCATTATAACATGCACTTATAACGCAAAAAAATTTGATCGAAATTTACGTGTGCGCGTTATAAGCTGGGTATACAAATGATAGCTTTAAAAGTAAAATAATGAATTATAATTTAAAAAAAACTGAAAAACACCCTTTTATAGTTAATCGAACTAAGTTGTAACTTAATCTTTTAGTCGCGAAATCTGGAAATGGTATCTGAAATTAGTCGCCAGATGCGGGATGGGATCTGAAAATGGAAATGTTAATGTTAATCCTGATTAGGATAATGGAACAAAATTGTTAAATTATTGTATTATCATCGGTCCTGGACAAGTGAGAAAGTTTCGAATTAATCTGACAAAGATTCCGATGCATACAAGTGAAGCTTTATAAAAGGGTGTTAAAAAAGATGATTTAAAAAAAAAAAATAAACTTCTGCATATATCGAAATATTGTTGTTAGTTCTAGAATCATGCTATTTTTTTTTTTTTTTTCAAAAAAAACCTGGGATAATATTTCGAATAAAGGACTTTAAAGCTTAAAGCTTGCACTCGTAAATTTCAAGTTTTTGTATTAAAAAAGGATGCATTATGCAATATTTATACCTAAAAATTAAAAAATGCAGTTTAAAAATATAAATGCGCGTTATACACCAGAAGCGGCATGTCAAATGTAATTTATTTATGATTTTCTTGAGTTGCATATCTAGTATAGTTTGAGTTAAAACAATGCACATAAATTATAACTATAAACAAATCGATGCGCTATTAGGTACCAAGCGAAAAGTCGGGTTATGCAAGAAATTGATTTAGAATATTTATTGTGATTTTTAGAATATTATTATACATATTGTGTGATAGGTTCTGATTAAAATTGATTTTTTTTCTCTCTCCCACACAACGCGCATGCACACTAAATTGTAAATTATTAAACTGGAATAGGCTTGAATATCTCTGTAGTTTTATATACTGCGATTACTAGTGACGTGACGTACACCCCAGTAACCCTCGCATGGTAGGGGGGAGGGTACCGTGGATTCTAGGGGGCCCAAAGCCTGACTGACGCCTAGTACGTATTTAACCAATTTATAAAATATTTTAAAAAAAACTGACTTTGTATGGGGCTTTAATATTTACCGTACTGGCTAATACCCATTGTCACGTATCTGACATGCATGTAATTATGAGTGAGTGAGTGATTTTGGGGTTTATTGGCGCAAGAGCCAATTTCAGCTATACTGCACTAAACATTTGTTTTAATATCTGTGGTCTAGACGGGAAGAGAAAGAAAGAATTGAATGACAAGAAAGAGGGTCGAAAATAGAGAAGGATCACTAGGGTACCCCGGGTTCGTGAAGCCCGTGTTTACCAAAGACAGTAAACCCCGTGGGAAAAGGAAAAGATCACTAGGGCACCTCGGGATTGTGACACCCGTACTCACATAAAGAAGGTGAGCCCCCTGAGGGGACATGTAATTATACACACACATGTCGTTTTATTTATACTCTATTAAATTATAATTAATTTTAAGTTTATTTATATAAAGAATTCAATTAAATTACTTGCGCATGCCGTAATATGTATAGTAATTTTCAAATCACTAATGCATACTCTATTTAATAAAATACGGGCATTTTTCAACACATTTCTTATCAGAAGAAGATAAGTCACTGTTTTCAGCAAAAATCGAATAATGAACAACTACAATTCGGTATTGATTAAAACTTTCTCACCCATTACGTTGCACGGAAGAAGGAAAAAAAAAATAATAAAAAGATACGGCAAAGGAAAGAATACAGTGTAACTTTTAAAGATCAAGAGAAAATAATAAAAAGATAGCCAGGATGTCTCGCGGTAAATTTAATTAATGATTTTCTCTGGAATGTGCTCTACGGAACTCAAGACACCGAAGAGGCGTCGCGATGAAAAGTTAATAAACAGTTTCAGTTTGTTTAAAAAAAGTTTTAAGTAGATTTTTCAATTGAATCGCACTGCGTGTGGCCCATTTGCTTCTTTAAATTCGATAAGAGACGAACACGATTCGCCTCATTATTTTCTGATAATGCTCGAAGAAAGATCTCTTCATACAAATCGACGTCTTGATGAGCCTGTTATTGTAGGACCGCCTCCTCGGAGTCCTTGTTTATCTCAATCGCCGTTCAATAGATTCTCACAAAGACTGAATTGGATACTATTTATAAATGCCTGCATTATTTTCATCGTAGTTGGGTCGGGATTTCGCGAACTAACGCTTTATCTTAGTTTTAACTTTTATATTACCCTTTAAAATACGTGACCCATGTAGTATGGTGTGGAGACGTTGAATATCTTTGTTAGATAACTTTAGAATCATTTCAAAAGATCGGAAAGATAATGGAAACACTTATTTTTTTTATCACTGTATTGTTGTTACAGATAAGATGGACACATAAGTTTGTTATGAATAATTTTATATGTACTTGTTTTTAATCATCATGATGTCGTTACATTTTAATGGGTTTATGGAAAGGTCTGTTTGTGTTAATGTATTTAAAAAGACTATTTTCTTTATCATCTTTATCCTAAAATACATCTTCCAAAAATTGTAAATGTGCTTCCCCCTCGTTAATAGGAAATTTAAAAAAAATTCCGTTATCATTTTTAAATCTTGCTAATATGGGTCAATTCAAATTTCTATACGCCCCTCATCTTAATAAATTCTTATTTCACTTAAACTGTGTATCATACTTTATTTATTAGTGCATACCTACTGTTTAACTGAGACATGCTGTGCCCTTTGAATATAAACTCCGGTTTGATTTTATTTTCATTTACTTCGCACTTCAAGTTTCGCTAGGGCTAATAGCAACGAACCTCATAATTTTGAGCGTCGACAGATTATGCATCAGCCCTTCTTTGGCACTAGAATTCGAACTCGCGACTCGACAATGTCGACCACAAGCTTACTACTGTGACCCCTAGGCTACTGCTGCCACTTAAATAAACTGAAATTTTTCACTTAATATCGTGCTACAATTCTCTTGATCAAACTATAAATTTCATATTTGATTTTTTTTGTTGCAAGAAGTGATGATGCATTTATAGTATATATTTAATTTTATTCGCAATGTCCACTTACAAGAGCGTACGAATAAAAATAGCCATAGTGTAATTTTTTAAAACAATAATGAGTGATTATTTGAGCAATATAATTGTAATAGACCGGGAGCACAAAATACTTTATTGGGTCGCAAGGTTTCGGACAATAACTGTTCCTGAGGGGATCTGTTCTAAAAACATCTTCACGCATGGCGAGTTGTATTGGACCGCTTAGTTCCAGCATAGCTTGTCTTACAGATAACTTGCGACTCTAACTTCCTTTAAAAATATACATTTAGAATGTTTCATGATGAATAACATCGTGTTACATAACTTGTTTGTCAAAACAACTTCGTTAGAGGATTATTTGAATCATTTTTATGTCTTGAGTTGAAAAATAAGTAATTTATAGCAGTAGAAGCAAGTGGGTAACTGCTCACAATCTTTATAAGCCATTTACTATTATCATTGCTACTTACTAGAAGTCATCGTGTTCTTTATCTAACGATCCCATCCTGTCCTGTTGGCATCCTCTGTCCTCGCATAATATTGTCTGCCAAAGCGTCCGTCCTCCCTCTTTTTAGGCGGTAGTCATCCGTGATGTCTGTCATATACCGTTTTCGCACCCACTGTTCTAGAACCATCTTCGAGGGTCAAGTGATTAAAAAAGTGATGGGAACTTGGTTCGCCAATTACCCCTTTCCCTTTCCTGTGTTTCGGCCTGACCTTCAGGTGAGGCATCTCAAGGACAGCAGCCCTGTGCTTGGGAGCGGCAGCAACTTCTCTTCATCAAAGAGAAGGGAAAGACGGAGAGTGCGGGGTTGGCCAAAAAGGGACTGAAGGAGATAATACGAAAGGAATGTGTTTTTCAGGGTGTCATGTTCTCCGGGCTTGCGTTTTGTGCGCAATGGATGAAATTTGAGAGGCGGAATGTGAAATCACGGGGGGTGAGGTGGAATTGGGTATTGTTGGCGTTTTCTGTGTGTATTTCGGGCGTTTTTTTTCCCACTCCCCCCTAAAATATGTATTTGTCTATTATTGTAGATGAGTGTTTTGTTACCCATTAAAAAAGTGTTGTTCGTGAATAGAGTGATTTGGAAAATATTCCTTTTCGGAATGGGGGAGTTGAAATCTTTTCTTGGTGAAATGTCCCGGTGCTATAAATGGCAGGAATACAGGACATATTGCTTTCCAAACTGAAAATATTTCGTGAGGAATTTTAATATTTATGTATTGTATCTCCGTAGAATATTTGTATTACCACCTATGAATATATTTGTGAAAGCGAATTTTCAAAACAGTATTGAATATATAAAAAAAAAAAAAATACCAGAAATTTTTGTATGATTAAAAATTTTCACTTATTGAATAATTGAAATTAAAATTTAATTTTTAGTTAATTCTACTTTTAAATAGCACTGATTTGAATATATTTTTGTTTGAAAATTGCTTTCAATTACTGTTAAAAAACCGAAGTGAAATACGGTAATTTTTCCACTGGACTGGTTTTTGGATATACTACATGGAAATTTCAGAAAATACGTGGGTGCTTAGTCGGGAAAATTTCTATTCAATGTACTTACCTGCCCCATTGGGAAGGAAACCTAATCGCCTCTTCCGAAGTTACACTTGAAAAGTTCTGAATAGGGTTTGCATAAAAGAGGGGTCACTAGTGGAATGTTAAGAATATCCACAAGCAGTCATCGGACCTTGACCAATTGGAAGAGAATGGTGGAACAGCTGCTCACTCTGAACAGGAAAGGAAGAGTCGTAGATTATCAGTTTCATTAAAACTTTTGTGATCTCTTACTGCAACAAAAAGATTTCATCCTCCAATTTTCTGAAGATTCTTTAATGAGCGACGGAAGTTGAGCGAGTACTTTGTTTTGGAAGGAATGTACTGTCCTGGTATAAAGTTGCCAGATTGCTAGCATGTGTCTTGTGGTTTAGATTTAGATTCACAGCCACACATCCGGTCCCTTATAAATGGCCTTACACACTGTTTTGTAATACTCAAAAGACCAAAATAGCTAATTTCCTTTAGGAAGTTTGTGGTGTGGTTGCTGTGTTCTCGTGTTTAGTAAATTCTTTAGACATCCCCGGAAAGTATTACAATTGCGCTAGAACTTCTTTTTGAGCTTTTAATCCTTTCTATGATTTTTGATTTATATGCATTCCAATAACTGTATTTTATCATATTACTAGAGGAATGAGCTTAGGTATACAGATTAGTATCCTGAGCAAGGGATCGTTCGAATCTTTACACCAGTGGTCTTCGAAATGTGTTCCACGGAACCCTGCGGTTCCACTAGGCATACTTAGGGGTTCCACAAGTAAACATGGATTCTAGAGTTTGTATGTCACACGAGTATCTAAAGTAGTATTTCCCATCGGAACGCTGCTTTGGAAATACTCGTTCTCCTTAGATTCTACTTTAAATATTTTTAGATATGTTCTTCTGAAAATGGAATTGGGGTTCTCCGAAGATACTTTAAAAGTTATAACGGTTCCGTGAGTTGAAAAGTTTGAAGATCACTGCCTCTACACTATTAATACATCAAATACTGAATTCTTATCAGCCAGATTGATATCTTGGTTAATTAGAATAGACCTTAAAGAATTTTGCAAAAAATCTCACCCTCTCTTTTGAAAAAGCATTTGTTCATTTGCTTCGTACCGTAATATTTTCTTAACGTGTCTATCCGTTACTGTTGGTCTATAGTGCATTTCTTCAGAGAACCGTATCGAGTCTATTAATGTAATGCAAATGTGTCAAAATGTTTTACTCTGTATCGAATAGATGTTTCAACTTATTTATCATTATATGAAACTCATTTCCATTCAATGTACATAAATTGAAATTCATCCTGTTCATTAGGCAACATGACTGATTCGATAGGTAAAGGGCTTCGGCAGCAATACTTCATTCACTGCCCACCATCTTTAGGCTATTTATTTTCAGCGTCAGTATCACTTATTAAACTCGTTATTAATTCTCGATAGAGGATTCTTGAGAGCGAAAGATAAAAGAGCATATCCTGTTCCTTTGCTAGAGACCACCTGTGTTAAACCGTGCCCAGCCCGCGACTATCTCTGGCAGACATGCGCTCCGCCCTAGACCGTTGTCGGAGGTATGCGTTTCCGGTCGCTCGAAACATGGAAATGACGCTCGATCTGCATTAAGATGTCAGAGAAATAACATTTCATCAGGACGCCCACTCAGAAATATTCCGTAACTGAATATATATAGCAGTTCCTGATAGTTGGCCGTGAACGCAGTTCTAGACGCTACGACTTGTGGACATTCACATATATCACAATAAACAAGTTTCTTACTTTAAGAACTGTGAAGTTTCAGTTCCGGTGTTTGGGTATTCCTCAGTTGTTAGTTTTGTAAAATTTATGGATTTGGAAATCAAATATAGGTTCCTTGTCATTATTGACTTCTCTTTTTTCTGAATGTCATTTGTCGTTGATTATTTTGTCTTTTTAAAGCGGGTTTTTGTGTGTGTGTTTGTGTTGACATTACACTTGAGAAGGTAGGACCATCTAGTTTATCTTGCATTATAGATAAGTCATTGAGAATCTCTGGTGTCTTTCTTTCAAAATTTATTCGTTGTCTTAAGGCTCACTCAAGAACAGGACTCCAAATCGTTAGGTGTCATTCAGTGGAATAGTATTCCAGTGTTGAATAGAAGTCCACACACACACATAATTATATGGTACATACATCTGTTTCTGTCTTAATTTAGAAGATTTCTCTAGAAATGCTGAAATTTCTTGTTGTAACATATAAATTTAAGTTTTTTTTGGGGGGGGGGGAGTATTAAAAAGTATTGATGACAAAATATAAGACATCCAGAGAACCGGATTGATTCAAACAAAAATTAGTGTTTTACAAATTTATTTCAATAATTTTGTTGGCAGTTACACTTTTATGGAGTTAATTAAGTGACGTTAATATGTACTGAAGTCCCATAATTACAAAGTTTGGAATACGAGTGAAAAACGACAGGAAAAATCATGTATTTTCCTTTCATTCCAATCGTCAAATTAACCAAATTTAATATCAAAAGTTTTCATGTGTACTACTTGTGTTCTTCCTGCGACCGCCATCCTTCAAAATAACAAAAGAAAAAGGAACGCTTTGTCGTCACCATAGCAACCGCATCTTCGCGGGGAGGAGGGAAAAAGAGAGGCGAAGAAAGAAAGAAAAAGCGGCCACCGGAGGAAGGAAATCCCATCGGTCGTCCTCCAGCCAATAAGAGTTCATAACCCTCTCGTCACGTGGGATCCTGCATTCCGACGGGAGGGGGGAACTCGATATTACGGGGACGCCTACGCGAGAAAAGAGAGAAGGATTTTTTTCATTCATTCGACTTTTTTCTTCCCCTTCCGAACATCTAAATTCCCCCTCCTTTTTTCCACCACCCTGGGATCTTCAAGGTGTTTTTTTTCTCCTCCACCGTGTGTTGCTTGTGTTTTAAATGTTCCTGTGATTTCAGGGACGCTAGAGTGTGTAGCGAGTTGCCTGCCTTTGTCGGCACTGCTCTAGCGATGGTGTTTAATTAAAAAAAAAGTAAAACGAATTTAAAAAAATGTGTTGGGAAAAAAGGGGGAGAGGGATTAGTTTGAAAAGCGTTTCGGTTGATTTCGTTTCCTGTGTAATATTTATTGTTTGGATTGTGTTCACTGTGGGGCGATTGTATGCGGAGGTTTAATTATAGGGAAAAGTGCTGGTAAAATAATATTTGAGGATGATTTGTGGTGTGTTTTTGAGAGAAAGAAGTGCCTCTGTTTTCGTGTGAATCGTGGTCTTAAAAGGATTCGGGTTGGGCGTTGTAATTATTGGTTATCGCGGATCCGCCTCAAGAATGTTCAGATTTGAATCAAATGTAAATAGTAATAGTTTTGATTTGTGTAGAAATTTTTTTTTTTATTTGCGGCGATAATTTCGTGTTGCGGAGCTTTTGTCTCAAACAAAGAGGCTGTTGTTGCGGAACAAACAGCACATGAAAGGTTCTTGCGAATGAAAGTTACAGTTTATTTTATGAATGGAATTTATTGTTTTTCCTGATTAATATTCCAAGTGCCAAGTCGAATCAAATATCGTGAATCGGTTTCAAAGTAAATGACCTGGGGATGAGTTTTTTTAAAAAAATTATTTAGGTAACACGTGACACAGTTGCTGCGATGTAATGTTTTTCCATTCTTTTGTTCATTTTAATAAAAGTGAAGCAAAAACGATCAATTACAATTAATTCAAATTTTTGTAGTTCGAAAAATTTACGTACCCCCTCCCCCCGGTGAACATAAATCTTTTTCAGTATTTGCTATTAATGTTGTTACTGTGATATATTTCTATCCATAGAAATATATCATTTTTTGTGATATGAATTCTGTTAATAAAACATCTCATATTTAACTGTTATTCTGGTTCATATTTATATATATATTTTTTTTTGCATGCGCAGTACGCATGGTATTATTTGATTGGCTTTTTTGGGATTTAATAATACAAATTATGCGAATGTGGATGAATTCCTTTTGTGTACTTCTTTGTAACTTCGTGCAGGATTTTTTTTTTTTTGAATGATTTCAAACATGTGTAAAATTGGAGGGATGAGGGACTACTTCATTACTGAGGCGACGACAAATCATTACATGGATTGCGTAGAGGCTTTTTAATTTTCAAATCTCATGGAACCTTTAAATTTTGAATTAGAGTTTGAATATTGGGTTCCTAGTAAAGGTGTAATCTTCACCAGAATGGTTTAAAGTCGTCTGTCGCCAATGTTTTGTTGTGAAGCTCAACAACTCAATTAAAATTAACACGTTGCAAAAGATAACGCTAGAAGTTTCTTCTTCCCAATCTAAGTGATGATTAAAAAATAATAATTTCCGACATCCAGTGTTTACTCTCTTCTATAAACAAGCCTCGTTTCATTCCATACCTATCACTGGCAGAAAAGTAAAACACCCTCCCACTCCAAAATCAAACTACTCTTTTATCTCCTATGCCTTCCCCTTCTTCATCTCTCACACCCCCTCTATCCACCTGCCGCGTCTAGGTAAAGCATGTTCTTAAAGGTGTGCGGGCCTTTAGCAGAGGGCCTGGGAATTGAATGACCTTGGCCCCGAACGGGCAACGCGCCAAGTCTTCGCCGGCAATCATTTCTGTACTCATTGTTCAACCCTGGCTGTATGTTTGTGTGCATTTAGTTATGCGGCACATCGTGGACTTTGCGCCGGCTATCATTTTTGAAATTATAAAAAAAAGTTGTGTACGTATAGATGATATAGTTATTAGGGTTGGGTTCTCTGTGAGTTATTAATCCTCATTCATAATTTGTCTATCCGAGTAGAAAATGCTTGGGCTGTATTAGTTATAGGCTTATCATTTCTCTTTTGAGGTGGTTGCGACATACTCGCGAAGTCCAAAATGTCTAGTTTATTCTTTTGAGTTGAATTGTGAAATGATAATCAATTAAATGTTCACTTATCGGAGTTGGAATAAAGTTCCTTTTCGCGATGACTTTTACGTGCTTCGATTTCAATTTTGAGGATTAAAATTTTATAATTATTAATAGTGTGATTGAAGAGACACTTCTTGATTTTATTTATGTTAAATAATTCCAATATTTCTCTAATCCCGTTAAGTGGCATAGATATATATTTCTCGTTGTTGTTGTCGTGCGTTTCCACATGGGATACATACGAAAGACGAGAGATAGATGACGAGAAATATACAATACAATCACAGAAGAAGACAGACTTTAATTCCAAACGATGATCCCAGTAGAGAACAGAAGGGGTGCGCTGTTTTCCATTCGAGATGGGAATTCGTTTCAGGCGAAAGTCCGACTTCTTATTTCGAATATACATCCATGCCTTGTTCGGGATTTGAGCCCGAGCTCACTCGATTACAAGCAGTGTCATAACCACGATACTAGCTGGGGGCTATATATTTCTTAATTCTTGCAAAATGTCTTTTCATGTTGACAAATTTATTTACTAACTTTTTTCGTCGCTTTTGAAGAGTACACTTGTAGCAGAGAAATACAAAATAACTGCAATTTGAATAATCTGTTTGAATAATCTTCATTCTGGAAACTGAATTAAAATTTGATGATTCACATATTCGTTCTGTCAAGGTATCCTCCCAAGGAAATCAGTATATTCATGTTTCTTTTGTGAAACAATAACTTTTCAAGAGTTTAAAGGGTTAAAACGTAGTATCTAAGTTACACTCTTCCCATTTACGAGGTCAAGTTATTGACGGTATGATTATCAAACCTTTCAGTGTACCAAACTTATCTATCGCTATCTCATAATCAAGCATCCGTGAAATCGATTGTGCTTTTCTTTTTAGTTTTTCTTCTCACCCTGCCCAGCAAAAAAACAAAGGCTCTTGATTTGTGTTGTGGTGCAAGTCAAACAATTCCTAATCAACTTTCTCATCCAGGGGCCCGTGAATTGCACTGAAAAGTGGAATAATAATTGTCGACATTTTTGTCACGCACGGAATCGTTTGCCAACCAAGCATCGCCAGACGATTAAAGAGAAGAATGAATTCTCAACCCTCCCCCTCTGTTGTTAGCGCCCAACTACTCTGTTTAAAAACACAAATAAATAAAAATAAAACTTTATTGTTAGTCCGCATGATGCATATAGGGACACAAAAGGTTAGTTAGTGTGGGAATCGCAAAAAAATGTGATGACGGTCTTTAATTACCATTGTCGGAGTTATTGGATTTCTGGGTTTTGGTATTTTTAAAGGGAATAAAAGGTGAAGGTAGTTGTGTGTGTATTTTCCTTCTTTTTATTGCAAGTAATCCTCGTTCTTTTTCGACGCACTTAAGGCATAATGTGTTTTTTTTTGTCATTCTAGATGTAAAATTCTCAATGTATCCTCCCTCCATGATTGCCGCCGCCAGCGTTGGGGCTGCTATCCAAGGATTGTCAGCGCGCCTAGAGCAGAAATGGGCATCCGCCAATGATTTGGTTTTTAGGCTGCATGAAATAACTGGCATAGAATCGGTAAGTTTTCCCCCTCTTAATTTTCAAATCTTGTGCAAAATCTATATCGTCTGATTTCACCAAATTAATACTTTTTAACACATTCCATCAAAAGATTTAAAAAACCACCTGGTATACATTGTATGCCTTCATTTTTCGTTTAACATGCTTTTAAATCATCTGCCAATATCTCATTGTTACATTTCTTGATTGATTTACTTTCTTAATTGATCTTACGACTTCTCAGTTTATTAATGCCATTTTAGTTAATATTTCTTATAATGAGTAATTATTATGTCACATCTTATTTTATGTAGGATTGTCTACGGTCATGCTGGGAACAAATTGAAGAAATTATAGTCAATCGCTTAGCTGCTGCAACTCTTCCAATATCTTCTTCTGGAGTTATCCCAATTACCATGACAACCAGTCTTAAGTTAGCAGAACAACAAATGGATCCTCAGGACTTAGTACAAGCAGAAACTCCAACTGATGTCCAAGACGTTTTGTTTTAAAAAAGTTAGCTACCAGTATTTTTTTTTATTGTTCCAATTTACCATGAACATTTGAAGTTAAGAAATGGCGATGGATATGTGAAAGGACATGATTTTTTTTTATTGCTAGTCATATAGAACTGACTGATTGAAGAATTGAGTCAATGTGAATGATCCTTTGTGAAGAAAAACGTTTGCCTGCTCATTGTAGAAGCAGCAAACTTTTTGTTGTTGTTGTAACTGTCATGAGTAGTGAATGTTACCACTGATTTTTTTACTATTGATCTGGAAATAAGTGAAAATTCAACCTTAATGCCTTTTTTAAGCAAACTAACTATTTATTCTGCGAATTGTTTTTGACACAGATGTTTGGCATGATAGAATAATGATTGGCAATTGGTTGATATTTCACTGTGGTTTAAAAAGGAAATATATCTTGAATATATAAACTAGCTTATATATGTAGTAACACAACTGAATTTTGTCACACTGTTTTAAAAGAGTGTGAGGGAATTATATAGTTTTAGTTTGATTTGATTACCGAGTCATATTTAATTATTAAGCCTAATTATAAAGGCTTAGTTGAAGGATTGATTTATGATTGTTTCCTAACAAGCTAGTAATAATTACGACATATAAGCTAGCTTATGTTTGAGAAACATTCTTGAATGGCAGTTTTTGTATGTGGCATAAGAGTATACTTGCATGAGTGAATGAGATTTTCAGCATCATTATGTAAGAATCAGTGGTTAAGTGTTGTATAAATATTTTAGGTAGATGTGCATTCCATTCAATATTGGAATGTTTTTGTATTCTGATCTTCTATGGACCAAACAGGGATGCTTACAAGGATAGTTGTGTGTATATGTTAGAAAATTTGTGTGACAATTATTACTGTTAATTTAAAAGGGGATAAATTAAAGCAATTAAAAAGAGCAAAATAGGATATGTTTTGTACATAAATCAGCATTTATTATCAATGCAGTTTTTTTATCAGTCTATTTTTACTCTTTTTATAGTTACCTGAAAAGGTTATTTTTTTTTTTTTGGATAAATTTGTTACAAGCTTTTTTATACCTACGAAGTACTTTTGTAAAATTCAGCATAGTTTTATTATGCTGTTTGCATTTAAGAGGAAACACACGCCATTTTAAAAGTAATGGTACTTGTAATGTGTTTTATTTTTAGAAGCAGTTTTTAAACACTTGTTATTCCAGTGCATTAAAAAAAGTTGCCTGCACTTTTTAAAAATTATATGTACAAATATGTTTGCCATATCACTGTGTATTCCAAAATGTTGTGGTCATCAATTATCATCTCACCATTTTAAAAGTCTGATTTTTGTTTTATCTCATGATTTTAAAAGCCTGATTTTTGTCTTTACATAAATAGCATAAAACAACTTTTTAATTATTATTATTTTTTTTATTCTTTCTAGTTTTTTTTAAAGAAAAACACCCTTATTTTTGTTTATAAGGAGGTAGGAGAAATGTTTTAAAAATTTATTTTTCCATTCTTGAATATTAATTTCTCTCTTTCTTAAAATAAGGTCAGATTTTTTTCTCCTTTTTAAAAATTAAAATTTTAAAATCATATATCTAATCTTTGAAATAAATTAGCAAATACTTTTATTTTTTCCCTTAAAGACTGATTTTTAATTGCATAAGAACTCACACAATTTTCTGTTATTTCTAGTCTTAAATACTTTTTTACTTGTGCTAATTTGTGAACAGAACAGATAATAACACACTAGTAAACACTGATGATATACTAAAGACAATATATGATCTTTTACTTTATAAATGATTTTTTTAAAAAAAGTATAGAGTTGAATGAACAAAAAGACTGAATTTTTTTATGTTTATTTGACATTTTCCCCCCTCAAATTAATTTAATCTTCCCCTATTAAATTAGTTTAGATAAATTTTTGGAAAATTGCCAAATCCAAAAGACATACAGTTGTAATTGACTTTGAAGTAAAACACTTAAATAACAAAATGTGATGGATAATTATCTGTTCTTTCTTGGTAGGCATACAAAAGAGGTTGTAAAAACTATCAAATTCAGGGAATATACAGTTCCTACCTCTGATTGTAGAATAAAATATTTTTGGTACTTTGTAACATGTAAAAATATCAGTGGTGCTTAAAAAATTACATATTCTTTTTCATTATTCATATTATCATTTTTAACATGGATTATCTTTGTTGCCATTTAAAACAGACAATGGGCATTAAAAATTGTCTTGCAAAAAAGTTATTGATAAAAAAAAATGTGATCAACCATTAGTTAATTAATTTAACAAATGGGAAAAAATACACTTTTTAAAATTTACACTGTTATACAATACTATCCAAGTTAAGATAAACACAAAACTTTTCACTGTTACGAATGATCACCAAAATGTATTTGTGTAAAAAGAAATTAAAAAAAAAATTGTATTTATTGTTAAAGGATCTTTTTGAGGTATAATTTATTATAGTCAAGTGCAAACTGAAAATTCGTTTATGTAAAATTTTTGAATGTTGTTGACTGTTTATTTAATTTGATATATTTTTTCAACCTACAAAGTATTGTGTTTTGTGTTTACTTTTATATTTCAAGATTTTCTTTATCCGTTGTAGAATCTTTTCCTCTATGAAAAGAAATTGCAATATAGCTGGATTGTACTGAAATATTCTACCTCAAGTAAATAAAAAGAAATTAAATTATTATTTTTTTTTAAAAAAAGAACTATTTGAGTATAATATTCTTTTGTTTCGAAATTTAGGATAATGAAATAATAAAATATACTCATATTTGTGCAAGAATTACTCTTTATCTGTTTTGAAATATGATTGTATATTCTGTCGGTGTTATATAAATAAATGTTTATTTTATATTTTAAAAAAAGGTTTAAAATTTTTTTTCGAAAGGAAACTTAAAATGTCGTACAAGATATCAGTATTCAAATGAAAAACATTTCATGCTTATGTTAATATGCCCGAAATGTTTCTTGTATCTCATCATTTGAAGTTATCAATACTGGCAATTTGTTGCTGTTTATAATGTCATGTATTAGTTGTATATTGATATGCTTGTGTGGACATCAGTCGGAAAAAACTGGTATCTGTTATCTCTCTGAAGTTTACAAGACTTTTTCCAAGTGCAAATAAAAATAGTTCATAAATTCCTATATGCATTCCTTGTCATTCTTTTTGTATTTAGATATTTTTGCTTTTTTTTTTACCCCTACTAAAATTAATTTTTAAAGTAGTTTGGAGATTGTACCAAAGTGGTATATTGTGTTAATCCAGGTTTATTCGTTATATCGGGATACAAAGTATAAATTTTTTGCTCTTGCTTTGTGGTTTTTTTCTTTGGAAATTCTCTAAGCAACTACACAAACAATATCCTTAGTTAGAAATTACACACTTTTTATTCAACGGCTAAAAGTATAAGTGAATTAATTACACACCAGTTAAATGGAAATGTTCAAATACTGACTAATAGATGTTTGAAAATCTTTTTGATTCCTGACTCAAAAGAATTATTTTTCGCCTTTCTGCAGAAAAGATAATACTGCATCATTTACATCCTGCTGCATAAGAAAGAGGTATGTTTTCACAATTTCCAAAGATTGTAAAACATTAGAAATTGTAACAGATTCGATTTGAGTTTTATTATCAATTTCTGTATTAGAATAGCTATTTATTGGGCTCTGACAAATCAACAATTTCGTCAACTTCAGTTACACAGATAGGCAGTTCATCGTTAAATGTATCCTAGTCGTTAAAATCTTAAGATATTCCCTGCTTTGGGAATTGAGATGAGATAAGAAAGGAATTTCCTGTCCTATTCAAGACTTAATCACTGGTTACACTCATGACTCATCTGCCCCTGTAAAGTCTAATAATGGTTTTCACCCTTTCCCGTTGAAATTAACTGTTTTCATCGGGGCCGGACCGTGACCTTTGGGGGCCCCCTAAATAATTAAAAATTTTGCCTTTTTCCTAAAAATTATTGTGCAGAAAAATTTAAAATATACGAAAGTTAAAAGTTTTTTCCCCAAAACAATTTAAATACGTTATAAGCAATAACATAATTTACAAAAAAAAAAAATAATATATTTTCTGCACTTTTATGCTGAATATTCTTTTATTTGCTCATCACATTTTAAGTCTTTGGTGAGGTCAATATTAATAGAAATAAGTGATTAGTAGCTAAGTCTATAGTATTTGTCACTTTTTTCCTATATTTTTTTTCTATGTAGGGCATTTTAGAGAACGCACGCTCCACTTCACAGCTAGTAATACGGATCGTTAGAAAAATCTTTAAAATGGTATACAAATTTGGAAAAAACCTGAACTAGTTTCTTTTCAAGAATTAAATTGTATATATCACTACAAGAAGAAGACTAGCTCAGTTTTAGATAAGTCTTTAACTGAACACCTTCATTTACTAAATGTTGGTCTACATCATCTGAATCGTAATCAGTAATAGCGCGTATACTCTCCAGGTCGACGTTCTTACTTTGATCTTGCAAATCCATCAAAAATTTTAATTTCTTATTATATTCTGCATATATATACACTTGAATTCTTCTATTTATAAATCAAGGGTTAGCTTATCTAACACTACAATAATCGTGTCTCTTTTAAAATTTTCTGTCCCATACACAGCTTTTTCTGTGAATTTATCTGTAAATTTTGAAACAAACCTAGTTCACATCGCTATATTCTGTTTCTACATTAGGACTTAATATTTTAGCTGGGTC
Organism: Trichonephila clavata; assembly: GCA_019973975.1. Classification (NCBI taxonomy): domain Eukaryota; kingdom Metazoa; phylum Arthropoda; class Arachnida; order Araneae; family Nephilidae; genus Trichonephila; species Trichonephila clavata. The sequence continues at coordinate 14,803 of BMAO01023088.1, read as the reverse complement.
TTGATACTCCTTTCATTTTTGATCTGATTCACATGTCGTACATTGCTTTTACATGTTTTTAATTACATAATGAACTTATTCCCTTCACAGATGTCCAAACCCCAAGAATCTGTTATTTTTTGTCAACTGAATTAAATCTTTCTAAAATTTCTTCCCAATATATAATTAAAATGGCATTTTCGAGTTTTGTTAATTTCTTAAATAAATTTGCTGCCTCTTTTTAAAATTATTTTCTCATGTTCATTGTCACTAAATGTCTTAAGAATATTCATGATATTACAATATTTATCTCTTGAGGCTTCAAAAGGATCGTAGTGACAAGACCATCTGGTATGGCTTGAACTTTTTAAGGTAAATTTCAGTTTAAGTTCACGATTTAGAAGTTTCTGCCAATAGATCGAAGTAGAAAAGCAAACATATATTTGTTGCACTAAACCAAAGAAGTTCACGATTTCAGTTGCAATCTTAACTGATTCTGCACAACTAGATTTTAAGAGAATGTGCAGAACATGGCACATAATTAGCGAATTTCTTTCTTTCTTTTAGAAGAGCTTGCACAGTATATGAACCGGACATATTGGTAGCGTTGTCGTATGACTGTCCTCTACAATTGTCCAATAGCAGTCCATTTGTTTCTAAAAATTCTTGAAGATAATTTAAAATAAACCTGTGTGTGACTACTAATCTTAATTAATGAGACACATCTTTCATGCACTTTCCCCAGAAAACGTTATCGTAGTATAATAGCAAGTTAGTCATTGTGGGACAAATCTGCTGTTGAATCCATCACTATTGTTTAGTACTTTGTGCCATTGTTATTTATTTGAGTTATATAATTGTTTAATGATTTGCTTGCTCATGATCTCAACTATTTGCTCATATATTGTTTTTGATAAGTACGATATTAGCGATTTTGGTCGTAATTCTCGCAGTTCAATATATTCACGAATGAATGAGTCAAACTCTGCTAGCAGTTTCAGGGTACCCATAAATTTACCATTATGAGGAGAACTAAAAACTTCCTCGGTACCTCTAAATCAGCGATACTCAACCTGTGGCCCATGGGCCGCCTGTAGCCCACTCGACCATTCTGAGTGGCCCGGTCTAGGTCCGTTAAAATAACAAATTAAATTATTTAGGAATAATGTTTTAAAAATTTACTGAGAACTCTATCAATCAAGCAATCAAATATATCAATTTTGCTATCGATGTCGTTCTGGTACAAATTGCGAAATCATTTTTTTTCTTTTTGCTATTGTAATGGTTAGTGATAACAATGCAGTAGCGACCATTTTATAGGTGTAACTAATTTTTAACTAACCCTCATGTCTAAAAAATATTTGCTGTTTCAAGAATATTGGAATCTTGACTATTTCGTAGAAAAAAACAAACATGGATCAACAACTTGTTTGATTTGTTGTGAAAATGTTATAAATAAAAAATACAATTTTGATCGTCACTTTACTACCAAACACAAATCTTTCAATGGCTTTTATTCTTGAGGATCCATTTAAAGATGAGATAAATTGATTTTCTTAAAAAAAAAAACTTTGAAACACAAATAAATATTTTGCAGGTGGTAATGTCACAAAATCCAGAGGTAACAAAAGCATCCCATAAAATTTAATACATTATATATATTGACAAACATATGAAACTGTTAATAATAAACTTAAGAATTATTGCAGAAACTGTTAGAGTGTTTCTTAAATGCTTCCGATGTACTCTTTGATGAATTCAGTTATTTGTTCAGATATTGTTTTTTATAAAATCAAAAAATATTTGAATAAATTTGAAACAAAAATGCGCAATAAGAACAGACAGTTTATACAGATAATACTGATTTCAGTCTGTAGTTCAATAAAAACTATTTGCAACCACATCCTGCGATGGACAAATTAATTTCTGAAATAAAAATATGTATTGCTTTGCCAAAAGAAAAAAAATCAAATTATCCAAGTACTTGGCAGCTTTGTTTTTATGACAGTAGAATGCAGACAAGGGGCTTGGGATCATTGATAAACGGAAATTGAAAAACTCCCCCGTAACTGGGTAAAAAGTGAATGAAACCTATATTTTGTGAGGTTTGTTTGATAGAGTTTGGTATAGTTTTAAAATAAGATCCAAAATTATGAGATTCTATATTTTGACCAATTTTTCACATTTTAAATGTCCTTGATCTTATAGCTTCCCCCTCTCTATTAATCCTCACGTTGCGGCCCTCGTAAAATACATGTCAGATGTATGTGGGTCGGGGTAAAAAAAGGTTGAGTACCCCAGCTCTAAATGCTTAACATCTTGTAGCCAAATACTTTACTACCGCAATAGCACGTTTGAGGAAATTGTGGTAATATTCTGTATCTTTTCTTAGCTGCCCCTGCAATTGTTTATCTAAAAAAAGACTTTTTTCTTTTCGTGTCAACCGATCTAACATTGAATTTATATGTTCAATAGAATTTTCATGATTTTCTAAACAACTTCTTACGAGTTTCCAATCAGAAAAGCCAATTGTATATTGACAATTTGTTTTAGAAAAAAGTTTGCAAGTGAAACAAAAAACATTACCGATACTAGTTGAATAACAAAGTCAAGATCTTTCCAGCACCTGGCCATTTTTAAGTTTTTTAGTGAAATGATTATTAGAAAAGTATCTCTTTTGTTCTTTGTATTCTCTTAGCGAAACAGAATATATATTGTTTGGATCTTTATTTTGAAAATAACTCATTTCGTGTGGAGAGATATAATCAATAAAATTATTACTTAGCGATTTAGGCCACGAACTTACATGAATAATCCTAACCTTCCTACTCTGTGTCTTTATTCTTAAATAATTTAGAAATGTATATTTGTACTTACTTTTTACTTGAAACCAATAAACAGGTACCTAAGTATCTTTTAATTTCAGGTATTATGCATAGGACATAGCACCAAATCAGTATAATATTGTAACTTGGAATTCTTATTACACAAAAATAAATGGCTACAGAAATAGTGCCACTACGTTTGTATAAATTAGGGGTGGCCAACCCGCGGCACGCGTGCCACATTGTGGCACGCGGGAGTCGTAACTGTGGCACGCGAAGACTTATTGAAACTTTACAAAACTGTATGAAAATATTACTGAATTAATTGAATTAAAATAGAAAATTATCATTAAGAGAATATGTAAAAAACAGAAATTTTCAGGGTTAGATTTTAAAGGCGCTAAGCAAGATTTTTCTCTTCTTCAGTACAGCGTAAAAATGAGATCATGCTCCAAAACTTACAATTACACAGCATTGTAACGTTCCGAGAAAGTGTTGAGTAATATGAGACAAAAAACAAATAAATTCTCTCTCTCTCGGACGGTCGAATCTGCCCAAAGAGTCACCCTCTACCGGGGGTGGTTAATTTTTAACATCTCTGGTTTCTATTCGAATTCCAGCTTGCTCTTGCAGTGTTGAAGTTTAGTATTTATAGCTATTGGCTGTCAGCGTGATGTCAGATAAAAGAATTTTCTGAAGGTGTTGGCTATTTACGATTTCTGTAATGTCAAGAAGTAATTCTGCAATACATTAGGAGAGCAGTTGTTGATACGGTAGAAGTAAATCTATCTGCACAAAGTAGCCGCTTTATAAAGAAGAGGGAGTGAGAACTTGCATCCATGACTAATCAGAATGCTGGATTCGGAGCCTAGAAAATTTGTAGCGTAACATCGGCAAATTGTTTCTAGCTGTCAGACTCAGTTGATTTTAAACTCTGTTTAGCAAGACGTTAAGCTATTTTCCTTTTCTAAAATTGTTTTTTAGATTTTAGCGTTGAGATTTCAGCATTTAAAATTTTTTGATTTTCAAAATGTTTATGAGTAAACCTTCCACATCGGAAAGAAATTATGAAGAGTATATTGCAGCATGTGATTTTAAAATTATTTTGGAAGAACAACACTCTTGCTTACACATCAAAATGCTCCCAAGCCTGTTTGTTTGATATGTGGAATTTGTATAGCAGTTCCAAAAAATAATAATTTGAACCGTCATTTCAAACACTTGTATAGTGATTTGAACAGCAAATATCCTGCTGGATCACATTTACGCGAATGGAATTTATCAATAAAAAAAAAAAAATCCTTAGCCCACCAACAAATTTGGTTCCAGAAGACAAATGACGAAATGGAAACCATGGTTAAGGCTTCTTATTAACTTTTTTTGTTGTTAGCACGCAAGAAAAAACCATATTCTGACGGAGAGAAGATAATAAAAAGTAGCCTTTTAATTTTCGCCCAAAATGTCGGTGATATAAATGTCAAAAATAGGGTTGATAAAATAGCTTTAGCTAGAAATACCGTCATGCTTCGTATAGATGACATGAGCCAGGATGTTGGAACACAAATTGTCTCCGGACTTCAAAATTGCAAATATTTTTCATTAACTTTGGATGAAAGCTGTGATATCACAGACAATGCGCAGTTAAGCATCTTTGTGCGTTACACGAACAATAATTTTGCTACTGTGGAAGAGCTTGATTTGCGCCAAATAGTTTTAACTACAGGTGAAGACATTTTTAAGGAACTTAAAAATGTAATTGAAGTTAACAAAGTAGAATGGACAAAATTAGACAGTGCTTGCACAAATAGAACGCCTTGCATGGTTAGCAGAATAAAATGTTTTGTTGCAATGCTTGAAAATTATTTGGAAAGAAAAGTTTTCAAGTATCATTGTATTATTCATCAGGAAGCTCTTTGTGCCAAGGACTTAAACTTGCCTTTCGTTGTTGACCCCGTGGTGCGCTGTATCAACAAAATACGAGCTCGTGCTCTGAATCGACGAAGATTTCGTAAGCTTTTTCCCGAAGAAACGGAAGAAAATGGCGAGTTACTACTTCATTGTAGTGCGCCCTGGCTTCCCAAAGGAAGTTCACTTGCGAGATTTTGGAGTTTGAGAGAATGTGCTTTAGAATATCTGGAAGAAAACGATGAACTGCCCAGTGAATGCTCGCTCCTCAGGAGTGAAAATTGGCTGTGGGATTTAACTTTTTTTACCAATATAATGGAACATTTAAACAATTTAAATTTAAGATTACAGGGAACTAATTGTATATTTCCTACTACCCTAGCTGATCATATACATTCTTTTGTGAACAAACTTTTGCTTTTTTGTCTGGATTTTGGAGAGAAAAAATTAACTAATTTCACATTTACACATGCAGAAATTAATTGCCGAAGTTAGTAATGTTCCGAACTATGACAGATTTAAAAATTTAATATCCATTTTGCAGGAGTCTTTTAGTGCCAGGTTTGAAGATTTTAAAGATGACAAAAAAAAAAAAAAAAAATACTGAACTTTTCATTAATTCTTTTTCTCTTAGTGATATTAATTGTTACCCATCTGTGGTACAAATTGAAATCATTGACCTACAGCACCATATTATTCTGAGTGAGTGAGTGAATATTAACGTCCCACTGTTCAGCTACACAAGGGCTTTTTGGGGACGGTCCACGTAATTTTGAATCATGGTCAAGTGACGCGGACGACACCTGAGCTGGCACCCCGTCTCCTAACTAGCACACCACACCAACGGGAGGACGTTTGAGCTCTCGACATATTTTACGTGCATCGCTTCCCTACACGGCGGGTCTTCAGTGGTACTGGGATCGAACTCATGACATGCTAGACATGATCCGATGCCTAGACCACTTGGCTACCGCGGCCACCATATTATTCTGAAAAATATAAAGAAGTTATTTTAACCGCAATGAGATCCGAATTACATCGAATTTTGGAAATTTGTGACACCAAGCAATTTCCCAAATTTACATGATTTAGCGGTCAGATATTGTTGTAGGTTTGGATCAACATATGTTTGTGAAGAAAGGTTTTCTGTTATATGAACATAATTAAATCAAAATATCGCTCAAAATTTACTGCTATGCACCTAAAACACCTAATTTTGTTAGCACATTTTCACGAACTAATCTAAATATAGATGATTTAGGAAGAAACTACAAATTCAAAAGTCATATTAAGAAAGTACTGACTGCTTAGTAATAATTTAAAATTAAATGTTTTAAGTTGCTTATTTTTATTTTGTACCTAAGCTAATTAATTGATCCTGTAAAAATTTAACAACAATAAAATATAAGTTTCTACTTTTGTTTTATGTGTTATACCATTTTTTTTACATGTTCACTATATAGAACTTGTATTTAAAAATGGTTTTGGTGTAAACCCATAATACGCCTATAAGTAAGATATTTTTCCTTTTGTATAGGAAAGTTCGGTGGAAAAGTTGAAAGTGGCACTCGTAATTTTTTTCTATCAGATTGTGGCACGCTTCCCAAAAAGGTTGGCCACCCCTGGTATAAATGCTCTATACTCATTGGCGCAGCTCTATGATAGAGACTCTATCATAGAGCAGCGCCGTGTACAAAAGAGTTTAATTAATAAACTGTATTAATAATAGAGTGAAATAGACTGTATTAATAGACTGCAATTAATATAGTGTACTTAATGGACACTCTTTTAATTACACCGAGCAATAAAATTAAAGTTTTGGAGAAGTACAAAAGAGGCTTTCAGTGGTTTTTATATTATTTAGTGTGCTGATTTCGAAAATGACCTACATTTTTTCCCATCACATGAAGATTTTTTTGTAAAATCGATATTTTTGCTAAAACTTTATTTGAAAAGGAATTCTTTCGAACAATTTAGCCTGGGCAATTTGGCAACAGTGGTTTTTATCCAGTTAAATCTATGTAAATATTGGTTCTTGATGAGGCAAATCAATTTCTCAGCAATTAGATGAAAAGTGTGTGAGTGAGTGAATATTAACGTCGCACTGTTCAGCTACACGAGAGATTTTGGCGATGGACCTCGTAATCTTGAACCATGGTCAAATGACGAGGACGATACCTGAGCTGGCACCCCCTCTCCTAACTATCACACCTCATATACTGGAGAACGTTTAAGCTCTCGACAGATTTAACATACATCACTTCCCTACACGGAGGGTCTTCAGCGGTGCTAGTCTCGAACTGATGACACGCCTGCGATGAGTCCGGTACCTTGGCCACTAACAATTAGATGAAAATATTTGTTTTTAGACCTCACAGGCTGTCTCTGATCATGAGAAAAACAAGAAATTCTCTTGAGGTTTAAACATTTTACATCCAATTATAGTGTAATTTCTAAAAGAAAATCAGCAGCATACTATTTTAATTTGTTTGTATTAAGGTATTTACATAAAATATATAGACGATTTTCGAAATTAATGATTATTAATTTCCGTGTATTCGGTGGTAAGGCTGAAGAGCAAAAGTAAATTGCTCTTTCTCTCGAAAATAAATTTTATATGGTATTTTATTCTTGATTTGTGTGCATTTTTTACTGGTTTATTACTTTATTACTATTTTGATTGTAAGCACTTTTCTCTTTGTTATCTTCAACGGGGAATGGGGGCCCTGGGCTGCAGCCCATTTAGCTCATACGTAGATCCGGCCTTGGTTTTCGTGAAAAGTCTTTTTCTGTTCTGGTTATTTGGAAAAAAAAAAGAAAAAAAGAATGTCATTTAAAAAAATAATCCATTTTTTTCTAATACGAGATAAAAAAAATTATTTTTCGTCTGTTGAAACAATTCTTTGATTCAGGGTTTATTATCCATTAAATAGGAATTTATTTTTGCCCTCATTTTAATTGGGGAAGGAGCAAAATTCGTCAAATAGAGATTCATTAAATCGAGGTCTGACTGTTAACACAAGTAAAAATTTAGTTATATTTTTTAAAAATTATATGTGAGAATAAATCTATTCTCACATAAAATTTAAATTTTTCTTTAATTTGTAGTTGAAAACTGTTCTTTGTTAACTATAAAATGCGAGGGGGAAAAAAAGGACAATGAGAAGAAAATGTTAGTTAATAGCTTATAACACATTTAATGTAAGCAAGTATTTTAGAACAAACATGATAAAATATGTGCAAGCTCTTAGAAAATTGATGTCTCAACACATTACATAATGTAAGATTTAACAGAGAAAAAGGCTCTACTATGTTCGCAACAATTAAATATTTCAAAAAAATGTTCAATTAATATGGGATTATTTACCTTTGCAAGATCTTTTTAAAAAATTAGTCTTATTTTTATTCAAGTTTTTAATTTTGGCTGTTAAGATTATAACAAAGTGGTAAAAATCGGTATCTGAAAGTACCCTTGAATAAATATATTAGGAGTAAGGGTTTTGAAAAGAATGTTCTTCTTACCCTTGGAATGATTAAAAATTTTTTCTTTTATTTCCATGGATAAAACTCACAATATTTGCTCGCATTAATTCCGTTGAATGGATACTTACTATTTGCATAAAACATTAAAAACAGAATATACACTCAAGAGCCAAAACATTATGGCCACCTGTCAATAACGAGTTGGCCCACCTTTGGCGCGCAACACAGCTTCAACCCGCCTTGGCATGGATGCGACAAGTCCTTGGTAGATGGCCGGAGACAGATTGTATCAGATGTTTAAGGAACGGTCACGCAAATCCGAGATATTGCGAATTGGTGGTCTTTGAACTCTAAGCTGCCGTCCCATGGCATTCCAAATGTGTTCTATCGGATTGAGATCCGGTGAGTTAGACGGCCAGGACATTAACTGGAATTCAGCATCATGTTCCTGAACCACTCCAACACAATTTTAGCCTTGTGACACGGGGCGTTGTCCTGTTGGAACATTCCATTTCCAGCTGGAAAAACAGAGGCCATGTAAGGGTGCAACTGGTCCGCAATGATGTTCAGATACCCTGTAGCATTCATGGTCTGCTCTACCACAACCACGGGTCCCAGAGACGCCTAAGAGAACGGCCTCCCAAAGCATAATACCGCCACCACCGGCCTGTGTATGGCCTACTGTACATTGAGGGAGCAACTGTTCGCCTGGAAAACGGCGTATCCTGACACGGCCATCGGCATGATGAATGACAAACCATGATTCATCTGACCAGGCAACTCTCTCCCACTGATCCATGGACCAGTCGCGATGTTCCCGAGCCCAGCGCAGGCGCAGTTGGCGATGACGCTTGGTTAGCAATGGCACACGAGTGGGACGTTTGCTGCGTAGCCCCATATCCAACAGTGTCCGCTGAACAGTGTGCTCCGATACTATTCTACTAGGCCCTGCATTGTATTGGGCTGTCAGTTTAGCCACTGTCTGGCTCCGGTTTTGCTTCACCATGCGAGACAGTCTCCCACGACCTTTTTCTTTGATAGTGTGTGGACGTCCAACACCATGTCGTCTACTGCTGGTTTCACCGTCATTCATTCACTTTGCATAAGTACTAACAACTGTAGATCGCGAACAACCCACGAGTCGTGCAGTTTTGGAAATACTTGTTCCGAGACTTCGAGCCATTACAACCTGCCCTCTATCAAAGTTGCTTAGATCCGCAGCCTTACCCATCACACACAGAAGTAAATGAAACAATGATTCTTCAGACTCTCCAGCAGCAGTTAAATACCACTTCCACCTGATCACGTGCCTTTCACGTCATCCAGGCGAGTTCATTGCAAAATGTAGGGGTGGTCATAATGTTTTGGCTCTTGACTGTACTTATTTGTTTTTCATATATTACTCCAGGTTTAAAAACAATTCTTAAAAAGAACAAAGAATTACAAGCCAAATACAATATATTTTTTGTTCCTAGTTACAAATAAAAAAAAACTACATCTCAGTTATGAGAAACTATAATTGCATGACCAGGCGTTGCACGAGCTTTTTTGAGTGCGTAACTTTTTGCCCATGGAAATTTCCCTTCATCTCTCGGTGTCTGAACTTCCTGTACTAAAATTTTATTATAAATTCATAAATTTAATCTTAGCCCCCCCCCCTCCTTTTTTTGGTCAAAAATTCAATTTTTGTACAATAAAGCTTATTGCTACACAATGGGCTAAACTCATGTAACATCATAGTCACATGATAAATGCAACCACTTCATGCAACCAATGTATATCAATTTATGTGCTTCGCTGTTGCCAACTTTTGCTTTTAAAAAATACATATTTGTCAACAGTAACAACACTCGAGATGACAAAGTGCCCTTGATTTAACTCTTTCATTGCTTGGTAGTACATAATGTTGTACCACTAATTCATTTATTGTGTGGTGGTATACAAAACATACCACTTGGTTGAATGCCTCGGAAATTGATGCTAGATGGTACATTCTCTGAACCGCCACAAAGGTCAACTCCTAGCAGTTACTGAAGTTTCCAACAGATGTCAGAAGCTAATTGCATACAATGGGTTTATGCAGTAGTTCATTCTTTAATCAGTTGTATGAGTCTGTGTTGAGTTGTATTTTTTGGAAGTGACTGTGCTGTGTGTTTTTAAGTGTAAATGAAAGTGATTATTGCGAACGAACGATGTAGTTGTTATATCGAGTGTGTTAGCTGCTGCGTCACTAGTAGTGACGGCTTTTGCTGGTTGCGTCATTCGTGCGTGACGGCTTTGGTTGCATTTGCGGTGGATAGATGGCGCCACGACAGTTCAGAAGGTTGCCTTTTTCTGAGTTAAGCCAATGAAGTGGTGCATTTATCTGCTGGGATGGAACTCGGGACCTTTGGGTCCGAAACCGAGTAACTTAACCACTACACCAAAATGATCACTATAGTGCGGAGGTAATTACTGGCTTATATAGATGGTATCGCTACAGAAGTAAAAAAAAATCTTGTTTTTTCAGAACTATCCTGCTACTTGAAGCGTGGTGGTACAAAATATGTACCATTTATTTTTTAAAACTTTGACCCGTTATTTGAAAAAGTGATTGATTTTATTAATGTTCAATAATTTAGTTTTGTGAGGTTTATCTAAAATTTTTGTAAATTATTTTTGTCAAAATTTCAGCGCATGAAAAAGTTAAAAGCAAACATATAAAAATTTTTTTTTAAATTTTGGAAAACTTTTTGAAGAATACTAATACTTGGAATATCTTTTCGCAATTACCTAATTTGAAATTTTACCTGAGTTTTGAAAGAAGAAAAACAAAAAGAAAGAGAAAAACTGCAAGGAAAACAAGAAAAAAGAATGTCGAGGAATATACTATACTTTCAACATTAGGAAAATAATTATATATTAAAATTAAGTAATTTTAAGGACATTTTCTAATTTAAAGCATACAAGTAATTTTAAACACACATTATTTTATACTAAAAATTCTAAACACACATTACCACATGCGTCCTTAAATTTAACTACTCACAAACAAAATCTGTTAATTTTGTTTGATTTGTTGTTGTTTGTAAAAATGTGTGCGTGCTTTGTTTCATAATACGCCTCACATCTTTGCAATACTCCGAAAATTCCTTTAAGCGTATTTTCCCGTCTTTTCTTAAATTTTTCTAGACATCCATTGCTACCTAGAAATGGGTCGTATACCAATGCCTTTGGAAATTGAAGAGCTTTTTCAATTACGAAAGGTTCAGAAATCGGAACATTTTTATCTCGCATTGTGTGTATCCACTTCAAAACTGCCTCGTCGACATCTTCATAAACACATATTCGAAACGTTTTGAACAAGAATTCGACGAATCATAATTTTGTAACTTACCTCGATTTTTTTTATAATAGTTGATAAACTGTTTTGGGGAATACCAAATTTTAAAGCAATATCCTTTTTCTTGACGCCTTTATCCACTTCCTAAAGAATTAATCTTTTTTTGTTTGATGCTCAAACACTAACGTTTTAACATTTTCGAGGTACAAGAAACGAAGTTACCAATACTTCTGATCAACGCTACAAATGAACAGAGACTAGTCCAAGGACACTGGGACACGAGACAACTCCACTGAGGGTGTAAGGGAATATCGAAGATGTTTCTAGTGGATTGGACAATAAGGGTCAAAGGTTACACTTCTTGGATGAAACGCACAGAATTATGTTCCTCTCGGCGAGTTAGGTACCTTATAAAACCATTTCAAGATTTATGACCACCATAAAATGTGTTAAAAGAGAGAATAACTTGAAATGTCCAGAAATACTTAAAAAATAGAGAGGAAAAAAATTGAATCACAAAAGAAAAAGTTCGTTATACAGTGTGTTGTCGTTTTTTAACGTTTAGCCTGGCGTGTTTCGACGCAAGGTGAAACATTAAGAATACTTTTTGTGATCTAAAATTGGTTTATTTCATTATCTACATTTAGAAGATCACTGGGAAGAGAGAGAAAAAGTCACTTTCAGGTGCTAGTCCTATTTAGCCAACCTGTTGCATCTGTATCCACTTCTCGCTCCTTCTCCGGGCATCAGGATACGGAGAACGAAAAATAAATAGCCGAATTTCTCGCTCGCGCTTTCTTCTTAGTCCGCAGGATACCGTCTCGGGAGTCGATCTCCTCTCTTTTCCGAGTCAACCTTTTAAACTCCAGGGGCGGGTCAACTCCACGCTCCTCGTCAACTCCCATTGGCAGGCCTCAAGGTTTTGCACCCGGCACATCGGTTTCACTAGCCCACCACTGGTTCAGGGAGAAAAATGGCTCTGGCAACCTCTCAAAGGTTTCCTGCGACAAGGGCTTGTCTGACATCTGGTTCTCGACACCCGCCTTCCTCTTTATGACCCGCCGCCGTCTGAGGCACCGGCCTTTAAGACGGACAACCACTGTCTATGGACGCGCACAATACATTTATGCTCAGCCCATAGTGTTACCAGTCACACCGGCGTCGACAGTCCAGATGTCCGACAAAGAACAATGACGCCAAAGCCACATGCTCTCTAGCTGTATTATGCCGTCATGTATAGGGGTCGTTTTCTTCTTTGTGACTACGTCCACAGCAGAAAAAATGCACTTCGCTATAGGGAGGTTATTTTACGAAGAAATCGGGAAATGTTCTTGGTACCAGGAAAAAGTTCGAAATATAGAGGTTCGACTGTATTTTCTTAAACCAGTGCTTCTTAAATTTTCGACCCAACTTACACAATCATGATTTTCATCGCGCCCCTTCATACAATAACAAGGCATTGAATGCAATAATAATATAGTTAGACGTTAAAGCTACAGTATGATTTGGGCCGTGGGTAGCCTAGTGGTTTGGAGTATCGGACTCCAGACCGAAAAGCTGGGTTCGATGCCTGATGCCACAAATACCTCCGAGTACGTGCTCGTTAAATTAGTGGGTCCGAATGGTGTCGCCATCTATCATGTTGTACCGAGAAAAATCGTACTGTCACCTTCATGGGGCTCAAAGCTTAGGCTAACGACAGGCATAAAATTCCAGCCCTTAGCCCGCGATGAGTTTCGTGGACCTTGATCTGATGTTACTATCGATCAGTGGCATAAGCAACAACAGTATGATTTTAATCATAAATCTTACACATTATCAAGATTTGTATTAAACTTTGTATATTATAAGCCCATGGGAGTCATAGTAATTATTAAATTTATTCTTAACTAAGTATTGAGAGATCAGTTATCAATACATTGTGCAGTACTGATACATTTATAAGTATTTTTTTATCAGTGGTAAATTTGTATTTAATTTTATTATGTCAGAATGATTTTGTTTTGCTTCCTTTCAGTAAATGTTAACTTTTAAAATCTTTTATTTTCGACTTTTCTATATGCTCGCGTCCCCAACAGTTTGAGAAACGCTGTTTTACAAGCCCGAAGTCCGTGTGGTTGAATTCCAAATTGTTCTTCCATCATCTTATTAACAAACCAAACAACGTTACACATAGAACAATATAAAATCAGACGATAACGTTACATACAGCAATCGATTGAATACAACTAATCAGTTACTATCGTTGCCACATTGCCAAACGAAGTAATTACATTTTTTTGAAGTGATAGCTTCTGTAGGCGAGTTTGCAGAAGAGTGAATCTAAATCAAGCATCAGGTTCGGCTGCGTTACACTCAATTGGATTTACTCGGCTCCAGTCAGCGACTCTTAATTTTAAATTAAAAACTTTTTAGGTGCTTTTTTTTCTAAGTTAAATTTCATGGGCACTTTTTCCCGTGAAGTTTTATTTTCTCAATTTAAATATTACTGTCACGCAGCCCACTTCTACTCAAACTCCAGTGAGTGAACGAGAGAAGAGAAATTTATTTTCTACTTGTAATGTACCTCTGATCCGGAAAATTAAAGGAGTTGGGTCACTTAGTAAGTGTCATGTGCAACAATGAATGATACAGTGTTGCATGTACCTAGTGAACCCCATTCATTGAATTATCATATTAAACATGGTTTGTAGGAATGAGTCCAAGTTTCATCAATGAAAAGTCACCTTCCCTTTAGTATTTGTTTAAAAGGCCTTCAACAAGTGCCAATGCTTCTCCTCGGACAACGTATGGGATATTAATCACGTTGCTATCTTGTGATATCCATGATATCTGTAAAATATTTTGGCATTTGCCTACCTTCCGCGAGGTCCGTCGTTGATTACCTTCCAACAAACCAATGACAAGTGTAATTGTATGGTTATCAACCTGGGAGAGTTCGGAACGATGTCGAACACCGAGTGACATCCCTTGAGATCTGTATATAAAGCAATTGCACAGCCCTTGAAGTGTCAAGAAATAAGTATCGAATATAAAGAACGAACCTCACTTTCTGATTTTGCTACAGCAGACGAGATCCCCATTTCTAATTAGGAAATACCTATATCCAGAACCTTCTTATAACGAACCTCTATATTGCGAACTTTTTCCTGGAATTAAGAACATTTTAGGATTTTCTTTACAAAATAATTTCCCAATAGCGAAGTGCATTTTCTGTATAACAAACTTTTCCTCTGTGATTCAAATTTTTTAAATATTTCGAGTTATTCTCTCTTTTAGCACATTTTAT
>BMAO01023087.1:0-36281 GCA_019973975.1 Trichonephila clavata | reverse complement strand
ATGCCACACACACACACCTGATCGATAGATTCAATTCGAAGGCCACAGAATTTATCGCGGTGAAGGGGCTAGCTTACGTCTGTCGATAGCCGCAACTTTGAGCACCATGCAGGTGACAATACAGACAGGGACGTCTTAAGGCATGGGCCAACTGGGCCCGCGCCCAGGGCCTCGACCACAAAGAGGGCCTCGTCCCGTTTATGACAAAACCTTAATAAGATCATGATTTGAATAATTTCAATTGCCAAATGTTATTTCCAGTTGTATTCTCCGAAAAACTGGGATTATCGAACAATGTCAACTGGCTACATGTGATGATCGTCGTTCTTGTATAGGCCCAGGCCTACCACCATACACCATCGTTTCTCATTCAATGAAAATGTGGCAGTCGATCGAGCCGGTTTATAAGATTGTAAATCATAATTTATTTCGAGTTATTCTTTGTACGGGTATTTAATAATGTGTGCTATATACTGTCTACTTTTAAGGATCATAGGTGGGGCCCACTTTTGCGTAGGAGCCCTGGGCTTCAAGAAGTCTTAAGACATCCCTGAATACAGATCAGGGATGGCTAAACCAAAATGACCCCTCTCGGGCCACTTCGGTAAAATATATAATCCCGTGGGCTGCATATAAAAATATACATCCTTATATTACATTTGGACCCATTATAAACATTTATTGGGGTAAAAACTTATAACAGATTGACATATTATTATTGCTCCCATTGTTTTTCATGTATACAAACATAGATAATATAATAATAACTCAAAATTATGATCAAATGACGATTGATGACGAATTATGATGAACTGATTATCAAATTTTTCATATTTATTCAATTAGTGAAATATTTGTTTCTCTCTACTCTGTCACTCAGTTTTTGCAAGTCGATCTCAATACGTGTATTTGCGCATCATAATTGATGTGCAGGTTTTCGTCAGTTAAGTTTTTAGCCCGGTTTATGTTTGATAAATTTCATTTTCGAAAAAAAAAAAAGATTCACAGTAACAAAAGCAACGTGATAGAACAGAAACAATTATGGGATTTATTTGTTTAAAATAACACGAAAAACATAAAAATATTGCACAAAATAGTCGTATTTTGTAAATTTGTAATGAATCTCTCGGGCCTCAAAATTATTCAAGGTGGGCCACATGCGTTACTCGAGCCGCGGGTTGGCCACCCCTGGTATAAACCTTTTCTAGTAACATTTGACTATTAATTTTCTTGAGTTTGGTTGAGCGTTTGAGCAGAGCATAAGTGGGGCTTATATGTTATTGTTTGAAAAAGCAGTGAACACTTTTGTATGTTTCCCTGAAAATGCCAGACAAATGATCTTTTCCATAATTCCTTTTGATTTCTGTCTGTAAAATTGATTATAAGGAAGATTATAAGGAAGTTATATTGATTTGTAATGCACGTCATTCCCGTCTTTATGTACTAATTTGAAGTTCTCTATACCCAACATTTTTCTATTTGTGTTTAAGCATATGGTTAACTATACAGGGTGTCCAGCCTTAATGTGACCCAATAGCTAATTCCCGAACCGTTCAGTTTAGATATGCACTTCCAATTTGAAAAATGTTTTAAAACAGGTAAAGAATGCTTTTACGTGCTTTTCGAACCAAAAAAAAGCCATTTAGAAAAAAATTACAAAAATTAATTTTTTATACGTTTCCCAGGCCTTATCACTTATATTTAGGAAAAGATGCAATACACAAAAACAAAGTGAACACAAAAAGTTTCATTTTATTACGATAAAAACTGGCCGAGTTATGGAACTTTAAAAAACGTATATTTTATCCATTTTCTCAGCCATTTTCAAGAAGCTTGTAAGGGGTCGTCTCCAAAATGAAATTAGTTGGAACTCTGCCAGGAAACTTTTGCTCTTGCACGTCACTTTTATGTAAATCGTTTTTAAATTTAAAAGCATACGTTAATAGTACAATAATTGAGTACTTAAAAATAAAATTTATTCTGTGCACGAGTAAAACATAGAAAAAATAAAATATATTGGACAAAGAAAACATTTCAAAATCAGTTCCAAAAAAATAGACTTATATGCTGCGGCTTCAGTCTGATTTGCTGCGTTTTTGCTGATCATGACGAACGTTAAAAATCTGTTGTGTAGTCGCTTGCAATTGCATACAGTCGTATTCTAATATTACGAATTCTAGTACGGGAGAACGAGATGTATACAAACGAATACTGCGAAATGGTACTGTTTTATGGGCAGTGTAATCGAAATAAGAGAGAGGCGGCAAGACTTTATGCCATTAAATTTCCCACTCGAAGACATCCATCTTATTGTACAATTGCCCGTGCTGTTCAATGCTTGTATAAAACTGGGAGTTGTCATAGACGTATTCCCTTGTCTGGTGCCACACCTCGTGCCTTCACCATTATTTAAGTTAATTTGGTCATTCTGATATAATAAAGCCCCTGATTCATGATTGCGGTATCATTCCACATTATGCTATAATTCGAGACGGCAAATTTCTTTTTCTATTTTGCTGCTATTTGTTAAAACAAGGTGTTTTAATCTTTTCGGTACAAGTTGTATTTCTTTAATTTAACTTTTATTGTTTGCCATACAGAAATACAAATTGTCAATCTATGATGTTTACTACGATGTTTCAATATTACTATAATGTTTTTCTTTTGCTCTTTCTGTAGATAGTGAATTACTGTTCTCTAAACTCAATTTATATACGACCCCTTTTTCTGAGCAATTCAGATGCTTCAATTTTATGTAGGCATAACTAGGTCAGTTTTTATTGTAATAAAATGAAACTTTTTGTGTTTATTTTGTTTTAGTGTACTGCATCTTTTCCTAAATATAAGTAATAGGACCTGGGGACCGTATAAAAATTTAATTTTTGTAAATGTTTTCTAAATGGGTTTTTTGGTTCGAAAAGCACGTAAAAACATTCTTTACCTTTTTTAAAACATTTTTCAAATTGGAAGTGCATTATTAAACCGAAAGGTTCGGGAATTAGCTATCACATTAAGGCTGGACACACTGTATATATATATAGTAGAACGTCGTTTATCCGGAGCGTCAAATATTCGGACCAAAGTCTAGATCCGTTTTCGAACAGTGCAATGCTCAATCTTTGTTTCCTGTGAGGCCACAAGTGACGGGAAAACCCAAGGTGAGGGATATTTTGGGAATTTCAGCTGTGTGATTTGGTAAACATCTGCGTGGAATATTAGGTCAGTTTGTTTCGAAGTGAAGGGGTGTATACGTAATCTTCTGTTGAGTTTTGTTGATGTAGAAACCTGGATGGCATGCGATGCAGAACACTGTGGATTTAAAATTCTAAATGATGATGAGATAGTGACTTCCGTGCAAGAAGAATCCGACCCTGTCGACGATGAAATGGATGAAGACGAGGACAACAACAACGGAAGTAGCAACTACTGACGCGTTTTTTGTGTTAGAGACAGCTATGCAGTGGTACGAACAACAATCAGAGTGCTGTTTTACTCAACTACTGCTGCTGAAAAGAATCAGAGACCTTGCATTGAAAAAACGAAGGTGTACAATGGTACAACGAAAAATAAGTGATTATTTTCCGCATTCAAGGTAAAATTGCGACATTTTGCACATATTTTGGTTTTTCTTCAAGCACGTTTCCCGTATGTGATGATTTTCAATATTTGTGTAGTTTCCAGTATCATATACTGCATGAATTGCATTCGGTTTTCGGTTATCCGAACAATCGCGTTTCCGAACGATGTCCAGTCTGAATTGATTCGGATAAACGACGCTCTACTGTATATATATATAGTACTAAAAAATTGTTGTGGCCATAAATCTGTATCACAATTATTACTTCGATGCATATCTTCAAGATTTTGTTCGGGCTGTATCTTCTACGTCTTCACTCTCCTTTTTTTAGTAGCATTTTCAGCCTCTTGATGCTCAAATTCTTTTTTTTCTTCTGTTCTTAATTAATAGGTCTGTGTGATCCAGAAGAAGTTTTAAACATATCAATTTACCTGATATAGATGTTGATGGAAATCTGTCTCTGAAATTACAGTTACAAGTTTATGTAATCCATTTCTATGGCTCTCAACGATTTCTAGGTCTTCCTTGATTTCCTTTATAGAGAAAGATATTTTAATATTTTATAAATAAAGGCAAATCTTTGTAAAAAGATTAAGTATTAAGAATTTTAGCACGGTATCCGGGACTACCGAATGCTAGACAGTTGTTAGTGGCCGCGGTAGCCTAGTGGTCAAGGTAACGGACTCGTGGCTGGGGAATCATGAGTTCGAGCCAAGTACCACTGTAGACCCACTGTGTAGGGGATCGATGCACGTTAAATCTATCGAGAGTTCAAACGTCCTCCCGTTGGTGTGGTAATTTGGAGAGGGGATTGCCTTGACCAAGGCTCGAAGTTACGCTGTCCGTCGCCAAAAGCCCTCGCGACGTTGATATTCACTCACTCACGGAAGACAGTTGACCCTTTTAGACACTATACATAATTCGATTATCTGCATCTGCTTTGGGTTCGCACCCCTTTTTGGTTATTTCTTTGGGTATAATGGTTAAATTATCAAACAATATATATAAACCATATAATATGAGGTTTTCTAATTTTTACCCGCTATTTGTATTTTCATTTTGCGCACATCATAAATGAAAGATCTTTATTGGCTGAAAGTGCTATTGCTAGCGGTCAACGGAACTTGCAATTTATTACACGAAACATTTTCTTTCTAATAATGCCAGCCTACTTGATCAAATCATCGCTCAGTTTTGATTTTTAACGAACACCTGTAAATGTAATTTAAACAATGCTAAAGAAAATTACAAAGAATCAATATTATATATGTGCCGGCTCTGTGGCTCAGAGGTAACATGCCATATTCGTAAGCCTAAGGTTGTTGGGTTCGATACCGGCTGCAGTCGATAGATTTTCTGGGTGTGAAAATCATAGGCATGCATGTTATATGACTATGTGGCATGTAAAAGATCCCTTGATTTGACAATAGAACTCTCGACAAAATTAAATCACTGCAGTTTTAGCATCCGACGGGAGCTTGAATTTTAAAAAAAAGTCAAATGTCAAAATTTGGTAGCGAGAGCGACCACTAGATGGTGTCACTATGAAATAGTCTCACATTTGGGGACTTGCCGTGTCTGCAAAGGCTTAGTTGACTATATGCAGCCCATAAGAAAAAAACACATTATGTACGGATTGAAATCGATATTGAAATCAGATGCGATGTTATATATTTCTTAGTTTTATTTTGATTCTAGCATTAAATAAAAAAAAAATAATAAAAAACTCTGTAAATGAATTCAAATTTTCAAATATAATATTAATATTTTTTTTAACTTCTCATTTTGAATTAGACCTTCAAAGACTTTATATTAGAGCCGATATCACAGCGCGCAACATAAAAATATTAAAACCGACCGACCTAAGACGACGCAGTAAAAATTCGAATTCGGCCCAAGCAGATCGCTATAGCACATTTAAATTAAACAAGGGAAACAATATTAAGTCCTTAAAACTCATTTTGGTTTGTACAAATTTCAAAATTTTTCCATTTCAAAGGCGTTTACGAGAAGGGGGATTGAGGGCTCAGACCCCCCCCACCCCCCACCCCACCCATAGGACTTTTAATCTTTAGCATAAAGGACTTAATTTTTAGCATCTTAGCATCTCCCCATACGCCACTGGTCTATCTGATAATTCCCACTCATTTTTTCCCCATTGTTCTCAATTTTATTGGATTATTTTGGAATAGCTTATAATATCTAACCTTGACAGATTTTGAAATTCAATGAGTCAAATCACAAAAGTTTATATATAGATATCACACAGCTAGCAAGCCTTCTCATCTAATACGTTTATCTTTTCACATCGATAAATCATGCGTCACTCTTTCAGACTTTGAAATGTAAACATAGGTGTCACCTTTTCAAAACAATAACGCGTAACAAATTGATTGTAACGTTGCTATTTGTGACGGAGGAAAAGTGGTTTTTTTTATTATTCTGAGATATTCAAATTTGATTCAATCTATGAGTCATAAGCAAAATCATCAATCTGGCTTGTTGTATTTCAGTAGCAGCGAAAAATGTCTGAGTTGTTATGAAGGTATTGGCAAAACAAGTACTGCTGTTAAAACTTATTTTTGAAATTTATCACTCCAGCTTATAATTTTTTCAAATTAATTAATAAAAAATAATTGATTTTCTAATTTATTTAAATACAGAGACCTTCTTACCTTCTTACGAAATATTGATTAGGCACATAAGTCTTTCATCCAACAAGTACACACTTATACATTTACGGGGGGGCTCAATTGCGAATTTCGTAGTTGGCAGCCTATAAAAACCTATTATGTAGAATAATGAAGATTTTTGCGCGTCAATTAGCATAAGGTCTCTTTTTCCTTGACGTAGTGTAGTATGAAAGGTTGGTGAAAGAAACACTGGCTCAGGTTTCGTCCTCGTCACCTGGCTCTAAATTACGGGCTGGCCTCACCAATAGCACTTAAATAATCCTGAAGCAACGCTACTTCTCAAAGCTAAATAGTTGACTTCCTAGAGAGCAAATGTATTCTTCAATTAATCATATAACTATATTTCACTCTTATCAGTCAATCAATTACCGGATACATCAATAATAGTAATTTTTATCTTCCGCGTCGAAGTGTCAAGTTTTGCATATCCTGATCAGTAATCTTCTGGTGTAAATGTTTTTACTATAAGAGTACGAAAAATTTCAGTTTCATCAAGCCTTAATTTAGTTTAATTTGCGGAAAATCTAATAATTCTTGCGTTATTTAAAAAAAATTATTGAGATTGATAAATTAGTTTTAAAATTAAATGTTGCTCTTATCTTTAAAAGGGGTTGGAGTCTTTAAAACTTTTAATTAATTAAATCAGAACAACTTTGTTCCTTTTGTCGATTAAAGTCTTTCTAACTGATAAATAAAATGTGAGAATTTTATATATTTCACATTAGTCAATTTATCGTAGTATTTTAAAAGCACATAAGATTTCATTTAATAAAATTTCATGTTATTGCATGTTTATTTACTTATTTATTATTACTGCGATGCCAAGATAAAAATTTTCGTGACAGGTTGGCAAATTTGATTCAAATAATAATTCAGAATGTTTCGTACAAAGCTTATTAAAAGGAATATTTGTTTTTATTTTCCGTTTGTTACTCTATCTAATTTTCAATACATAAAATGCAGTGTTTTTTTTATCGATATAACGTATGCAAAGAATATCTTTTCATATGAAGTACGAAGAAATGATTTGCATTAGCAAATATAATTTTAAAAATGTCAATTTCATTATAGTCTATTTTTTATATGCGTTTAAAGAGCTGAATGAAACTGTGCATTCTTAACGTGTAGATATCCATTGAATTCAAAATAATTACTTTTTAATAAGGAAAATAACTTTTACTTCTCAATATCCGGGTTAACTCCTCAAATAAATACTAAATTAATAAAATCAGAGTTTAATTCTCATAAATTTTACAGATTCACCAATCATGGGCAAATTTTTGTTCCTATTAGAAAAAGTTAGTTTACTCACCAATTAATCAAGTATTAATCAATTTTCTTTCTTTTTTTATTTATCTAACAATAAAACGTGTTCTTTTTTAACAAACATTATTGGCGTTTAACGTTTTGATAACGATGAAGAATGTGATGACGATTTGTTTGGTAATGATAACAACAAACGATTTTCGCGCGTGTCTGTTAAACATTTAAATATCTTAATAGTTCGTACAAATGTTTACCTTTCGTTTCTAAATTAACGAAATGTTTTTTCTTGCATAGAAATATTTTATAGACTAGTCGTATTAGCACTTAGATTAATAAGCATTTCCCCAACAGTAAAATTTTAAAAGTATGAATTTATAATCCCCCCCTTTTTTTTTTAAGGAAATATGATTTCTTTAGAGAATGACCACAGACAGAAAAAATTGTCCTCTAATCATATTTCTTATTAACTAACAGACGTCATTCGACTAGTACACTATCTGGCCAAAAGTATCCGGACACCCAGTGGTATGGACTTAGAGCTTCCTGAGGCACATATTAATATGATGTTGGACCCCCCTTTTGCACTGATGACAGCCTGCATATGTTTGGGAAGACTTTCCACCAATTTTTGATAGGTGACGATAGGAATTGCCTTCCAGGCGTCCATCACAGCTGAAGTGAATGCTTGCAGTGAGGATGGTCGATTTGGCTGGCTACGTAATCTGCGCTCTAATTCGTCCCAAAGGTGTTCTATGGGATTTAGATCGGGGCTCTGAGAAGGCCAATCCAGTTTTTGAACACCCATTTCTTCAAACCACGTCTGTGCAAGCCTCGATGCGTGAATGGAGCAGTTATCCTGCTGGAAGAGAAATGGGCCTTCCTCGAAATATTGCCATAGAGTTGGGAGTGCAGCATTGTCCAGAAATGTCCACATACATCTCAGAGTTCCTGTTTCCAATCACAGGAACTAACGGACCCATGCCAAACCACGGGAAACACCCCCACACCATTATGCTTCCACCACCAAACTTAACAGTCCACACAATGCAGTCACTAAAAAAACGTTCGCCGGGCATCCGCCAAACTCAGACGCGTCCATCCGACTGCCAGACTGTAAAGCGAGATTCATCACAGCTTTCCACATGCCCACAGTCCAATGACGGTGAGCTCTACACCATTGCAATCGATGCTTCGCATTCTGTGGAGTGATGTTTGGCTTGTGAGCGGCTGCACGACCATCGAATCCCAAGTTTTTTAACTCTCGACGGACAGTCCTGCTGCTAACACTAATTCCTGATGAACTTTGGAACTCCTGAGAAATTTCGACCAACGAGTGTTTGCGATTTTGTTTCACTACCCTTTTCAGAGTTCTGCGGCAGCGTTCACCAAGTATTTTCGGTCTACCGGTTCGTTTTTCTGCCGTTTCACTCTGCCTCGACGTTTCAACTTCACAATTACATCACTCACAGTGGATTTAGGCTTCTGTAGAATGTCCACAATCTCACGAACTGATTTCCCACAAAGGTGGCATCCCACTATACTGCCACGATCAAACTCACTAAGATCCTTTGACTTACTCATTGCCTCACAAACGCATAAATACAATCTGACAAACCACTACCAACACTTTTATAGCTTTCAATTACGTATCAAATTGCGTCACTCGCCAGAACCACTTTTTTAAGGGGTGTCCGGATACTTTTGGCCAGATAGTGTAAATGAAATATTAAGTCTGGACATCGAATGTGATGAAATGTGTGTTTTTTCTGTTTCTATTTAAGCGCATTTCATAGAAACATCTTTGTTGGTATCAATTAATCTTTAATGCATTTATTAGTAGGATCAATAAAACAAACTTGTTAAAAATGATTATAGCTTAATTAATATTATCTAAGTCAAAAGGAATCTGTTGCACTGATGTTGAGCTTAGAATTTTTAATAATTATGTTACGTGTAAAATTTTTTAATTATCACCATTTAACATTAAATATATTTTCAAATTTATAAGAAATTCATCATTTATCGTTGGATTATTTTCTATTAAACAAATCACCATTAAAAAGGAATTATATGTTTCTCTTTTTGATTTATGTTTCAGATGCACATTTTTTTAAAAAGTAATATTTAAAAAATTCGTTACATTAAATAATTAGTTACATTAAATAATCTTAAAAATCTATGTGTAATATAGCTTCATATTTAATAATTGTTTTAATATAAACGCGCGAATGATAATATCTTTAAACGTGTTCAGAAATCCTTTAAAAGTATCGATGTGATATAACTTATTTCAAAATTTCTTAGATATCATGATAAAGCTGGAAATGTTGTTATTTTCTTTTTCTCTAGAAATTAAGACAGGAGATTCTTATGCCTTTAATATAACTGTGAAATTAATCTTTTCTTAGTTTTAAGAAAAAGGATATACTTCCTGAAGTTCGAAAGGCCGTATTTGCAGAGTGATCAAGCTCGCGAACTCGTATCTGATAGGTCATGAGTTCGAGTCCTTGAAGTCATAAATCGAATTCTTTAAGATCTCTCATGTAGAGGAGTTGATGCACATTAAATCTATCATGATTCAGAGTCGTCACTTTGGCGTCGTGTGGAAATTTGGAGAGTGGGGTGTCATCTCATGGGACCGTGTTCTTGTCACTTGACTGAAGTTCAAAATTACAAGGTCCGTTGCCAATAGCAACTCGCGTTGCTTTAAAGTGTGACTTTAATAAGAAATTTGATCAAAAGTTTGAAAATCTTCTCTCATGCGTATTCAAATAAGTATAAATTGATGTTCGTAGCATTGCCATCATCTTTATTATTTTCAGAGCATTATATTTTTTTCTTTACTTAGTTTTGAATAGAAAAGTTACGTTGAACAACATCTCAGTCTTATAATTGCCAGTTAATATGAAGCAATTAAATGATTTAATAAAATTATGTTCTCATAAATTAGTAATTATCAATATATTTCAAATCGGTAATTTTTTTTTATTTTAATGAACAGAATAACATTTAAAAGATAAGATAGAATGCGTACAAATTAATCTCACGATTGAATTTTTTAAAAAAAATTTCAAGCGTTTTCTCATATTTTTAAAGTCAAAAAATTTTCAACATTATTTTTTTCTACCAATACGCTTAAAGCATTATGGTAAAACAGAAATACCTGGTATTTAAAAACATCGCTATTGCCTTTTTCATTCCAATGGGATTTACATTCGGATGCAATAAATGACACAAAAAATTTATATTGATGACATTATGAATGATAAATAAATTCGGAGAGGATAGGGGTCTAACCACAGAAAGAAATAAGTGTTCTTATGTCTGTACGGTTTCATAAATAACGTTATTGGCTTTGGAAATATTTCAAGAGATTTACCTAGATATCAAATAAAGTCTAATGTGAAGGTCACTTATAAATCATAAGCGCATATTAGTCACATATCTACATTACACCTGAAAAAATTTGGTTAGAAATCCATTCCACTTGTTTTTAGAAGCAATTAATATCTACTAGAAGTGCATGGCTGTATCGGTAGAAATGACTGTGTTGCACCATAATCAAACTATAATAAATTCACAAATAGAATTACCGATGAACTTAGGGGTAAACATCGTTTCAATAAAACAGTCAACAGTCACATTACTCGTATATTGATTTCGGTATGGGCAAATTCTGTCTGAATTCTAAACATTGAACAGATTACCAAAACATGATATACGCAGCACATTCCTTACTTCCCATAACAGAGTTGCTCTGTTCAATTAGCCAAAAGACCGATACGCAACTCGAATACATCTGGTAAGCCTTAAAACGTCCAATAATTCATCATCCTATGCAAAATGACATCATTACAGAGGTGTAGGATTGCTCATTTATAGCTTCTAAGTATTTTCTAATGGTACACTTAATAACTACGTTATCAGAGAGAGAGAGGATACTTATAGGTATCAGGGGCGTAACGTACACCCCATCATCAGTGTTACCAGATCGTGCGATTTTAATTATGTATTTAATGTATTAAAGTAAACCTTTCAATGAATATGTAATTGTTCAAAATTATATGATAGCCAAATATATAGTTGCATGCAGCTTTTTAATTTTAAAAATATTATTTATACTGTTATTCTGGAACATTCTCATTAGTGTTTCGATTTCTTTTTCTCTTCTTAAATAATTTATTATAATAGAATCAAATATTTACCAAAAGTCTAATATGATATTTTATCGTATACTGAACTAATAATTAACGCTTTTATAACTTATGTAAATATAATGCAATACTTATCAAATCTTAAATAATTAGAAGTCTTTCAGTTCCATTCGAATAGTGATCTTTTTTGAGAATCCCAATATGTGCCATCTATATTTTACCAAATTTATTTTTCTAATTAACTAGTATTACATTGATTAAAAATATCCCCATATAGATATTCCTTTCACCCCTTCCCCCTCACAGTTATTAAGCTTTCAAAATATCACGCATTAAAAAAAGAGCATGACCATAACATGAAACTATGACTTATTACAAAAAAAAAAAAAATGTAAAATTGTGTGTCTAAAAATTTATAACTTAATTTTTACAATTCTGAAAGTCTTGGTTTAAAAACTCTTTCCCTAGCAAAATATGCAACCATTTAGACTTTGAACACTTAAATAAAGTTGCATTGTAATTATGGAATAATACAAAAAAAAATTAAATTAAGAAAAATAAACTTCATATTTAATACTACGAATGAACTATGCTAGAAACCATCTTTAAAAAAATTAATGTAATTTTTTGAACCTTTTGAAATGTAGCTTTTTATTGGTTTCGATTAAAAATTTGGTTGCTCAGTCACCTGATGTATAGAATTTAGTAATTAATATAAAGTACTAATATATATACATAAATATCATTATTGAATGTACTAAAACTAAGTTACCGATGCTAATATCGAGTAAAAAATTACCAAGGAAAAATAATACTAAATCTATTTACATAATTTAAAAAATATTAATTACATACGAAAATATAGTATTTTCGAGGCAACATCACAACACATTGTTATCTAACTTCCCACCAGCTCACACACAACACACACACGTGTGTGTGTTATTCACATATAATCTTTAACCTCTACAAAAAGAAATTTTACGCATTATACAGAACATTTTTCTAAAACCTTTTTTTTTTTAACTCTTGTATAAGATATCATTATTAATACAGTAGTTTCATCAACAAAGCGTAAAAAGTCCCCTGAATTCAAAATTGCTTTTTTTTTATGATGGTTAGCATGTCATATTTTGGTAGCACAGCTTAGGAACTTTATACAAAAATGCTCTTTCCGAGTAAAATTTTGACTTCCAAGACTATCTCAAGAATTTCATTAGGGAATTAGTAATTATCAACGCTTAATAAAAGTCCTTCTAATGACATTAAGCGTGGTTATTCCACATAAAGACTTCGAACAATTTAATATGTCCACGTTACTAAGTACCGCATTAACGAAAATTTATAGCCCTTTTAAACCGACTCCAAAACTCTAGTCCTATGATTAGTACTCTAGTGAAATTTATTTATTGTTTGCCATTTTAATGGAGGTCTTTAATCTTCATGAGAGTTTCTTAATCAACTTTTCTACTAAATAGTTTTGAAAGTCCACATAAATTAAAATTTAGTAGTTTTGTAAATAAGAATTATATTCAGCACGAAGTAAAAGAAATTTATAGCAAGAAACAAAAACAGGGTGAGATTTGTTCCGTATCTTATAAACAGGCATAAAGATATTTGAACAAAAGTTTTTTTTTTTTAAATCTTTCAAGCAACTATTTTTAAAAGGCATTCTAAAGAATTTTCAGAATCCAACTTTTTGAACTTAAAAACTACTTATAATTAGAAATTCAAAGGAATTCAAAAGTTGCAAAATATTTTATGCAGCTATATTCAACCATAACAAAATGTTAAAAGTTATATACCTTTCAAGCAATATGTCATAATTTGAGGATTTAATTATAGTTCATAGGTTATATTTTAGTGTTCTTAACGAGACAGAAAAAGAAATTATTGGGTGAAACTATATTCCATGAAAAAATTTCATTTATTTTATGAAATATCCTTATAACTATTAAATATGATATATATATATATTGTTTAAACCTGCAATCCTGGTTCCTAAGGCCAGGAGTTTGCTCTAGTATTTCTGTGGCTAAAACTATTCTATCATGACTGTAGTTATCTTAGGTATATAACTACTTTTTGTATATTTTTGTAATATATATATATATAATACCTATAATCTTTAAACAATAAAAAATGTGTGTGCTACAAAGCACTGTAATTCTTAGCATTGGCACGAAAAACTTGTGATCAGTTGTAACAACTGATATGGGTATATGATAAGAGGACATTTAACATGGAAATTTTATTAACCGCTTCTATCTTCACGGCAAATATTTTTATTTCTCATTAAATAATTTATAGCACTATTATTTATGAGTAATAATATACTTTTAAAATATTTCCCAGCGGAATGCTGCGAAATGTTATTAAAATTAAAATATTTGCCTTCTACTAGAGTTTAATATGTGATGTTTTACAATTTCTAGGTGAAGAAAACTCGTCTGTGCATGGAATTCTTCTTGATTCCGGACTTCTGGATGGTACTGTAAGAATTGACGACGAAGAATATTTTGTTGAGCCAGCCAAAAATTACTTTTCTCCGCTCCAGCATTTTCATTCTGTAGTTTACAGACTGTCCGACATTAAGTTTCCCGAAACAAATCGGACTTGCATGCAATCGGTTATCAAAAAAAGTGACTGCCAACACGATAAGCACTCGAAGAGATCTACTAGAACCAACTTGTATAGCACAGATGATCAGAAACTGCATAAATCGCATCAAATGCTTGTAAATAAGCATCAGAAACTGAAAAAACGCAGAAAAAGACTGCATAAACATTCTCATCACGGCAAACGCCATGGTACAAAGCAGACGAGGGATCGCTCCAGC
Source organism: Trichonephila clavata (assembly GCA_019973975.1). Lineage (NCBI taxonomy): Eukaryota > Metazoa > Arthropoda > Arachnida > Araneae > Nephilidae > Trichonephila > Trichonephila clavata. The sequence goes on along the minus strand of BMAO01023087.1, from coordinate 21,752 downwards.
AGGAAGAAATCGAAGATGTACCTCGCAGATTCGGAAATTTTCGAGAATTTCGAATATTTCAAGAACGACGTTCGCGATTTTCCAAAGTACTCTTCGAAGTTTTCTATGAACAGTAAACATAGATTCGAACAATGGTTCGGGGACAGTACTCGTCCTGATCCTGATTACGATACAAGTGCCAACAGAGAAAGTTCATTATCTTCTAGTTTTAATGAGAACATTTTTGAGAATCAAACTGCTACCGAAACATTTACTTTTCCCAGCAATCGAACAGATCTCTTGACCACTAGCTTTGAACATGGGACCACTCCAAGTGGAACGACTACTGTGAGGTCCAAACCAGAGGTATTTTTGGAAGATACTCACGATGCTCCATACTGGAGAGAGCTGGATGCTCTCCATTACACTGAGGATGGTCGGACAGGAAGTTCTGAGCCTTATGGAGTGCGTTCCATACAAAGAACGCAATGGAACGAAGATCGAGGACAGAGGCATGTCGCTGTTGACCGAAGAAAGAGCACGTGTCTTTTGTATCTGCAAGCTGATCATCTCTTCTACCAACGAATGGGAAGCGAAGAAGCATGCATAGATGCAATGACGAGGCATGTTCAGAGAGTGAACAGCATTTACAGAACAACTGGTAAGTAAAATTAAATTTCATATTTATATTTGAGACACTAGAGTTAATTTTTTTAATATTTTAGACTGAATACAGTTTTTTGGAAAAGAAATATACACTTTAACAATGATAACATTGATAGCGTTTAAATGATTAAAGGAATAAATGCTCTGTTAATTCCATTTCCTTCGATGTTCAGTAGCCTTTGTCATAATAACATATAAACATTATTGCTAATTGACTAAATAATGGCATTCGCTTACTCTTCTAAAACAGAGCATAAATATAACGCATAGAAATAAAATATTGCATATTATCGAGGTGATTTAAAAAAATGCTTTAATACATTCAAAACAGAAAACTTTTGTCTAAATTGTGATGTAAGTCTCAAACTTTAAACATTTAAGGAAAAAATTTTTTTTGATTTGGAACTTTCCTAAATTAGTTATCACATTATCTATTCAAAAGAATTATATTATTTATGAAAAAAAGGATTTAAAGCAATTGCTGTATGAATCCCAAATTTCGCGTGCGTGTATGTATGGCGCCTCTCTTTTATTTTCGCTCCCTTCATAAACTTTCTGGCAAACGTTTCGCGTTATATCAATGCAATTACAATTATTTTGTGTAAACACTGGTACCTTATACATTTTTTACAAGGATGTGGATGCATTTTTTAAGTTAATCAGGAAAATAAAATTTTTTGCAGAAAATCTTACTTTAAAATATATAACTTCTGACTGGAGTAAGGAAAAAGTTGAACGTACTTTTTCTTTCTGGAAAATAAGCCGAAAAGTGAACAAAAATGTTAAATTTCATGTGTGATATTACAAAAAAATTTCTCATTTTTAAGTCTGAAATCAATTCGGATGATTTTTTTGATTAACTAAATTTGTATTACTTTAAAAGCTATTCCAATGCTTTTATTTTGACTCCCTTTTTTATTGCGTAGTACAAATAAGTCAAATCAAATTTTCCTGTTTTATTCAAACCTGATATTGTTCTTTCTAACTTCTTTCATAGAAACAGTCAAGAAAATGAAATTCGAAAAAAAAAGTAAGGCTTAAAATATTGCTAATTTAGAATTAAAAACAAAATGGAATTATATTTTGGTCTAAACTTACACAGTGTATAATATTTTAAATTTGTATTATAATATAACATACTTTTAAATGCTCTGAATTGTTGATATATTTAGCCTATGAAACAGAAAGTACATTTTGATTGCTAAAGACTCCCCTTTCGAAAGGGATTATTTGAATATTTATGTACTGAATCGGATTAGAAGATCGATAAATTTAATAATCAACAAGCAGTGATGTTCCCTTAGCAACAACAATTTACTTTGTTCAGGTTTTCCATCCTAATCATTTTGACATTTACAACAAATGAGGAAAATGTGCAAAATAAATCTATTAATATAATAATTTGCATTCATTAGGAAATCAATTAAGATATAAATATTTTGTATACTTCGTAGAAACAATGGGTGGAATAAAAGTAATAATTATTTTTTCTTGTTTTTTATTATTATTTTCCCTTTCTCGGCTCATCAAAATATATTTTCTCGATTGAAACAAAAAGTCTCTTTTTGGTTCAATGTTTTAAGTGGATGAGCAGAGAATGCTAATAGTTTTCTTGGGATTCCAACCATTAAAATAGCAAGAAATTTAAAAAAAGATGTCTGTGTGTGAGGTGAATGGAATGTTCCCATATTTCGGAATAGTTTAAATTTTGATTATCCATAAATAATAAATAGTAAAAAAAAAAAAAATGCAATAATATTTTACTTAGATACAATTACAAAATGAGAACGCAAAGGATTAAAACAAATATGTTAAAACTACAAAATTTCGAAGCATAAACATTGCACTCGCGGTTTCCCAAAATTCATTAAAAAAAATTACTAGAATACAATGATTTTATTTTAAAGGAGAATTTAACGAAATAAATTTTCTCGAGGAAAAACTAACGAAATTTAGATTGTTCATTATTTAATATTATAATAAGCTATCAAAATCAGTGTGATTTTTAATCTTTCTTCTCAATGTATCTTTTGGTCCAAACTTTTATTCCAACGTACCACTGATCATAACAAAGTTATGCTTACAGACGACTTTTATAACCCCTTTTTCCAAAATTTTCACTTCCGTTAAAACTTTCATTTGTGATTAAAACATTTTGGATCCGGTAGATACATCAGTTGAAATACATTGGTTTATCAACCTAATTTTTTTTTTTTTTGTCGGAAGTCTAAAAATCGAATATATAAGGAAATTTGAACTGGTTCTCTATAACGAGAAGATTCTTTTTTAAAAGTTCACGTTAAAAATCATTTTAATTAAGTTCATTAATTAATCCATTAATGATATAATTTAAGGTATCCGACTACTTGCGACAACTTTTTCTTAAAAAAAAAATGGAGATATGGGTTTTTTTTTGTTGTTTTTAGATTTGTTTAGTACATTTTAAGAAAAATATGCCAGAATTAAGAAGAGAAAAAGGAATTGTTACTAAAATGGGTAAACATTTACAAAAAATAACGTAAATGCGGCCCATTCTGTACCAAAAGTTTATGAGCAAATTTTCAATTCTGATGTGTTGCTATGTTATTCATTGTTGAAATGACCTTCAGGATAAGGGATATTTTAATTTTTACAAAAACTACAGCACTTTATCTTACTTATTATATGAAATTGCTTAGAAAAACAGTGATTATATTCACATAAGGGACTGTAAATTTTGTAATAAAATAGTGATTGATAAATCTGAAGGTTAAAACACTTCTATATTATACAGAACATTCACAAAAAATTTCAGTCATTTATTTTCAAAACTTTCGTAGCAATCGCTGCCCCTGTTTGAGCATTTTCAAAAAACACACACACATTTTGAGTAAAACGCGTTTTGAAGTATGACATCTTGCTTAAGTAATAGCATCTGCTTTTACTAAAACACTTGTACTTTTTGTTCTAGTGAACGGAAAGTAATAAACTTGGTATTTTTATAAAGATAATAATATGGAATATAAAATAAAATCATAAAAAATTGTAATTTTTGTCAAAATTCACAATTTTAGGGTAGTCGGATATCTTAACTCCCTTTTGTGTGTGTGTGTGTGCGTGTGTGCGTGAGTGACACATCAACACTGATATTTGTTACGTCCAACTGCGATGAGTATTGCGAAAGTTATTAATGCAAATTTTTCTCAATTCCATGCTCTTTAATTTTAATTCAAAAAGTTTAAGAATTTATTTCCTAAGAATAACTTTGCATTTAAAGAATTCTTTAGAGTCTATTTCGTCAAAACCCACTTCCTTGCCAGAGCTTCTCGTGTAGCTCTAAAAGTACTCGTATTGTATGTTAAGAACCACTGATCTTAATGAATTAAAACTTTTTCTATTTTACGCCTTCAAACAAATTTTTATTTACATCCCAAAACAATCTTTTATTTAACACTTATTTTGATTATCTTTTAATTGAGAATATACAAAAAAATTTCAAATCTAATACAATATAATAATATATTATAAACAGACTTAGCTTTAAGTCATTGATAATTAATAGCAAATATTTATGTTCTGAATTTATGAGAATAAAGTAAAAGAGAAGTTGAGTATAATCAAGATAAATGTTTATTTATTCCTGCACATGTTTTTTTAGAATTAAAAGGTTTTAGTAACAAATTTGGTTTTCACTCTCGCACGAGCTATATTGAAACATTTGCTTCAAGATATGAGAAATACCCATGGAGCAAAGTGTTTTCACGCGTAAGTTCTCAAGTGATTTTTTTTCTAACGAGTTGTCTTTGGTCCAAAAACAGAGTGAACTATTGAACTGTACGAGTGCTCGCTTACATGACCCGAAGTTAAAGAGTCAATTGTTTCAATTCATTGTTAACTCTTCAGAATTGAGGCTAACTCGGCGGGTAAAGAGATCTAAGAGTTGAAGGATTTTTTCCCCTGAGTAAAAAAGTCGATCTCTTCAATCAACACAGTTTAAAAAGATTGTTCCTGTTATACATTATTTCCTAACTCAAAAAAAAAAAAAAAAAAAAAAAGAAAGAAAGAAAGAAAAGAAAAGCATAGATATAAAATCGTCATACAAGTTTTCAGTAGACTTTTTAGACAATATGGATGGTTTAGGAATGACGTCGAATGTATCCATTTTTTGAACGATTTATCATCATTAAACAATAGAATATTATAGTAGATTTTGTGACCATATTGTTAATTTTACGTCAATCTTGGAATTTGCCTTTTATTCGTTATGAAACATAGTACAGGAGTAGGCTATTGTTTTGACTTGAGGGCCACATTGTGGAAGTGGAGGATCTGGAGTACTGCATCTCTTTTTAAAATGATTGCATTCGGTAGATAATTTTGCATCTCAGAAGAGGAATAAATTGTACCATAAAAAATCTGTAATTATAAGTTAAATAAAATAATTGATTTATTGTACTAGTTCCATTTTTATAGCTAGAAGGGAATTCAATTTTAGAATAAATTTAATGCGTCACAGCCTGCGAGTTTTAATGTCAGCTAACTTGCTTACAGTCGACTCTGGATAATTCGAAGTTGGAGGGACCAATGAAAAACTTCAAATTATCAAGAGTTAGAATTATCAAAAGGGTAGAAAAAAACTCCCAAAATACAGGAAGAGAAATTTTTTCTAACATATTTAAATTTAAATCTATGTAATAAAACAACAATTGTACATTCGTTTCAAATTATTTTGAAGTATTTTTAAAAGTACATATAATACAGTATAAATATTATACAGAAGTTAAAAGTCCTATTTTAAAAGAAATACGATTCAATACATGCATACATAATCCTACGCATCTCTTCTTCACAATAGCGGACCATCCTTTCTGAACACATGTGTAGCAAGGCCATGAGTTAAACGAAAGATATGGACGGCTGACAACAGGTGCAATTGGTTTGTTGTCCACTTGAAGAAGGAAGGCAATAAAAGTGTATTTTCGCCCGAGGACACACAAAGAAGGGCTAATAGACAGTTGGCCATCAAGGGGCTGCGTTTCAGGAGAGACATGCAGAGACAATACAACGCAAAACTTGTAAGATCTAACCTGTTTGCTACAGGACTGTACATGATAGTGAGTGTTCGAATTGCCGAGAGTTTTATAAAACAACTTCGAATTATCGCGTGTTGTAGTCGGGCCAGCCACAGATTGAGTGTACCAAAATGTATTCTTTTAGTTCGAAATATCAGGAGTTTTTCTAGGGACTGAGCATGTACTTCGCATTATCGAGAGTTCGTATTATCGAAGGTTTGAACTATCGTGAGTCGACTGCATATACTTATTCTTGTTGATACTTTGCTCACAAATATATGTTGATCCAAATATAGAAAACATTTTCTGTCTATTTGGATTTCTGTCTTGGCGGGCCTCAAAAATCTGTTTACGTGTCGCTATTTGCCCCCCCCCCCTCCCTCCCTCTTGTATTAGTAAATAATACTATATTTTTATTAACTTCTAAACTGATTATTGAGTACTTAATAAATGTTTATTTGTTACCTTCAGCATATATTTACTTTCTAGGAAGTTTCTGTAAATTTAACTATGTAAAATATTTGTGAGTTGTTTTTTAACATAACTATAGCTCTTTAAATATATATATATATATATATAAAATGCAGAATTTGAAAAGAATACTAATCAGGTAACTACTATAGTCTTCTTCTTGTACATATTTTCAAAACTGGCATTGTTGCATACGTTATTAAATAAATTATTTTCTTTAAAAAATATTTTGATTATTAACGTCCAGTCGTAAACTTATTCAACAAAAATACATTTCTCTTTTTATTTCTTTGCTTCAAAAGTTTTCATTCTCGAGCACCTTTATTCGAATCCAGTTCTCTTTCCTCATTAAATATCAAGAGAAGAATCTCTTTATTATTTAAAAAAAATTATGCTGGTAGGAGTACACATCCTTCAAGTGAAGTACTTACATTTCGTCGAAGATTTTTGTATCGCATACCGATGAAAACGAAGCCTATGCAGCATGAATATTACCGTACTTAATGGGAAATTTCTATGAAAAAATATTAAAAAATTCCAATTCTATCCCATGATGCACCGCATATAAAGACGTATCGTTTCCCGCTTGATGGCAGTTCAAAAAGAATGATAAAGGACTTGGATAGAAAACTAGTTTCGAATAAAGAAGTAAAAATAATGCATATTCGGGATTTCTTTCACGTTTATTTTGTTTTTTCGATATAAGTTTTCTGCATTCTGATAAATTTTAAACATTCATCTCAAGAAAAGTTATTTCTCGTGTTTTTCTGAGCGTGTAACGACTATGTGTGCGTTTGAATCAATGAATCGAAGGAATATTCGTTTCCTCTTGACGTTTTATTTCTCTACATAAAGGAAAAAAAGTTGCAAGTTTGATTTTTAATGAGCATTTTTGAAGCTCTTAAGAATTCTTTTTTTATTGTTGTTATATATTTTTATTTATAAATCAATGAAACGATATCAAAGAGAAATATAAGATTAAAATTTGCGATTTTTATATTTCAGAACTATATGGGAATGTAAAAATGTATCTCTCCAAAATAATTTTTTGTTGTTGAGATATTAAAAAATCACACACACACATAATTTTAAAAAAAAATATTTCCTTTCCATACTTTTTTCGTCAAATATTTTTTAAAAACTGAAAAATATACTTGAAAAGATCAAATTGATTAATTGTGTACCATGAGTATCTTTTACCTTGAGTACCGAAAATTTTGCTTTTAAAATTTTATTTCTTTGAAACTTTGGATGAATTGAAAAAAAATGATAAAAATTATGAATATCTTTCAACTAATCTCAACTGATGTATTACTCTAAATTTGTCAAATCATACAAAAAGCTATCGAAAATAAGATTAAATTTAGAACATTTAAAACAACAGCGGATCATTATTTGCATATATAGTTTTCAGAGTTATATACATGTTTAAGGAAAAAAATTCACCAAACAGTTTTGATAAATTGCGACATGTATATTGAAAAAGCTTCGAGTTTTCCTTGGAAAAAGTTACAGCAAAAATAAGTTTCCCGTTTCACATTTGACATATCCCTTGAGTTATGTTTACAAAATTCCCCAATACGACTTTAAATTTTAAGAATATTATTCATGCATATTCTTACTTTCAAAATTTTGCGATCAGTGTAAACATAAATTAAATATTATTTCTGACTATTACTTGGAATGAATAAGGTAAATAAGATTTTGAAGCAGTTAGAAATTATCGATTTATGAATTTAAACATAACAATTCTAAAATAAGAATTTTGAAGTAATGTGTTCTAAAAATAGATTCTTTAATTCGATTAATTAATCTAAAGGAAATAATTCACTGCATTTTAGGATTTTTAAACTTTTTAATTGCATTAGATAATTGAATCTTCGAAAATGATTTAAAAATGGCGTCTACTACTATGAATATTAATTAAATTTGTGCATACTTTTTTCCGATGTGAAAGCATAGTCAAAAGTTAAAATGCTTAGTGACGTAAATAATTTGAATGTCAAAATTGAATTAATTAGTTTTATTTGGAATATATTGCGTTATATATTTTCGAAATTTAATTCAGTAAAAAACATCAGTTTTAATAAAATTATGCAAGAAGCATTCTTTTATCATCTAACCTAGCAACGGATCACAAGATAAAATATTTTATATAAAGATCAGAATATCAGATATTTTTTATACTGTTTTTCTATTTACAAATTCTTTTTTCGTGTGTTGTGTGTGAATGTAGTATTTTTTTGTTTTTTGCGTTTATTGTGTAAAAGTGAAATGGACTTTTTTGTATAAGTATTATGGATTCTTTTTACAACCTTTTTTTCACTTTTTTTTATTCAAAATTGTGAGACAAAAAAAAAAAAAAAAAAAAAAAAGGAGAGAAAATAAACTCAATACACATCCAAAATGAATACCATTCAATTTTTTATATAATGTAATATATAGCAAATTTTAATCAACACTATCAAGTTAATAATTTAAATATCAATTGCCGCCGGCTGGGTGGCGTGGTTGGTTTGTCGCTGAACTTCTGCACCCAAGGTTGCGGGTTCGAACCCGGCTCAAGTCAGTGGATTTTCCTGGTGCAGAAAATGGACAGCGGCCACGCCGTATGGCATATAAAAGATCCCTAGAGTGTCTGCGTGTTTGGCTTGGGTGCTCTCGGAAAAATTAAATCCTAGCACAGGTTCACATCGTCAGAGCTCAGGTGCCTTCCTCTGTGAAGGAAACTGGGCGTCAAAATTACATGCGGTGATTGGTAACCTCCTATATGGTGCTGCACTTAAAAGAGATACTACTTCCCGGGGAATATACTAGGTCTGCAATGGTAAAACACCACAACCCGCAGCCCATTAGAAATAAAAAAATATTTTTCAATTCCTTTTTCTTCTTCTTGATATTCGTGATGATTCATTTGCAGGTATAAAATATTTTTGGTATTAATGAAGGCACTTTATATTTGATATTTTTTGTTATCACACTACAACTTTGGTAGATTTTTAGGTTTAAAATATTCCTCTCCACTTTAAAATCAGTTGGATATACTGTAGAATGTCGTTTATCCAAATGCTTATTACCCGGAGCGTCAAATATCCGAACCGAAGTGTCCGGATACATTTCAAGCAGTGCAACACTAAACAGTTGTTTCGCGTGAGGTTAAAAGTGAAGGGTAAATCAAAGAAGAGGGATATTTGGGGAATTTTAGTTGTGTGATTTGGTAAACATCTGCTTGGAATATTAGGCCAGTTTTTTTCCAAGTAAAGGGGTGTATACTTGCTCTTTTGTCGAGTTTTATTGATGTAGAAACCATGATGGCATGCGATGTAGAAGACTGGATTTTAAATGGTAAATGATGACGAGATTGTGACTTCCATGCAAGAAAAATCCTGCCCTGTCGACGATGAAACGGATGAAGACGAGGACAACAGCAACAATGAAAGTAGCAAGGGTCCATCAAATGCTGACGCGTTTCTGCGTTTAAGACAGTAATGGGGTGGTACGAACAACAATCAGAGAGAGAGTGCTGTCTTACTCAACTACTACTGCTCAAGAGAATCCGAGACCTTGCAGCGAAAAAACGAAGGTGTACAATGATACAGCGAAAAATAAGTAATTATTTTCTACAATAAAGGTTGTGCGACATTTTGCACCTATTTTGCTTTTTCTTCAAGCACGTTTCCTGCATGTGATGATTTTCAATATTCATATGGTGTCTGGTTTCATATACTGCATGGCTTGCATTCGGTTTTCGGTTATCCGAACAATAGCGTATCCGCACGGTGTCCGGTCTCAATTGATTCGGATAAACGACGTTCTACTGTACAATTAATAGTTATCCTAATAATGTGACTTTTTCATTACGTTACATCATATTCCATTATCACTATACTTGCTAGGAGGGAGGAGCACCTGTGCTCAGTTTGTAATGAAATTTAATATAAAATGTTGCATACACATACGCATATCGATTACTGATCATTGATTTAACCACCACTGTATTCAAATAAACTTCTTATTCACATAAAATGGAAATGCATTACAATTATAAATTTTTTTATGAAGTATTCATCTATTCTTAAAAAACTATTCAATTGTCAACGCTTTTCATATACACCGAAAAATTATTTACTTTACAAGATGTCACATTTTTTCCTCACCAATTTTTTCTTTTAATATTTAAACGAATTGTAGTAGTAATGAAAAAGAAGAAAAATACTTTTTGTCTGCTCAATGTCAGGAATAATGCTGTTTTGTTATTTCCATTTGATTCTTCTAGATTGTACATTTTTTTGTTTAAATCTTGAAATTATTCTGGATTTATTTTGTAATCTACGTATTTTAGATGCTTAATGAAAAAAAAATTATATCTGAATAAAATTAATTGATTTTCTATAATGTGACTCATACTATCAAATCTCTAATAATGTCGAGACATTAAATCATTTCTATGACTAAACCCTGGAAATAAAATATTGATTCGATATAACAATAGGTCAAATATACTAAGGATTTGAACTTCTCTCAAAATATCAATTTCATTGAGAAAAGAGAGAGAGAGATCCATTATTTTCATTCAACTTAATTGGATTAGCTTCAATATCTTTTAGGGTGTATTTCGATAAGTTATTGATTATGAGAAACAGTTCAAGGCCAACTATTGATAAGAAGCGTGCTTTAAATTACGTATTCCACAATGTAAATTTATAAGTCTAGCTATTATGCTATTTTTCTTCCAAAGTACTACCTTTACAATCAGTTATAGAAAACCCATTTAAACCGACCCTGCCATATGGAAATAACATGTTTTTAATACATTGATTCGAGTCCAATTTATACTTGTACCATATCTAAGAATATAATAATTATAATAGGCTCAATTCATGACGGTCACATGATAAAGACAAACATGTGTTCTCCATTGAATTCAAAACAGACATTAAACTAATTGTATTGTTCTATTTCTAAAATTTTAAATTTCATAATAGGGTAAAGATGTTTAAATGATATGAAAAAAGATTTATTCAAAAATATTTCTTAAAATTAAAAAAATATTTTATGCATATTTTTTTATATATAAAATGCATTTTGTATACATATCTACTTTTTAAGACAAAGTTTCTACAATAACAAAAGTTGGCAACAACGAAGAACGTGAACTGATTAGCTGGAAACACAAGATAGCTTTTATGGCGTGACTATGACGTCATATGAGTTTTTGAACTGATTGGCTAGAATCACGAGGTTATAATTATCATGTGACTATGAAATCACACGAATTTGGCCCATATTATGAGGATTCTTTTTTAATGCTACTTTTGATTAACTTACAAGGATTTTTGGTTAATACTTCTTTCGTAAACACATGGAATTAAAAATATCCAATTAAAAATATTATGGTGTACTTGTGTTTGACGTCATATTATCCTCTAATTAGGAGGATATTGAATTGTTATGTATTTGTTGTAAAGCAATTTTTTTAATGCTTTATATGTTTGAGTATTAAACAAATCAGTCTTATATTATTTCTTCATTTATTTAATTTTTATCATGTTTTAGCTATTCATTAAAATTGCGATGCGAAATCCACTATTTCCTCACTTTTTATGTTTATTAAATATTTGATTCATTCATTTGTATTGTTTGACATAATTATTTTTTATGTACTTTTGGTGAGTATGAGATATTTCTTAGGAAATCGGTAAGTTCAAGGAACAGAAACAAGTAAAAGAGATATTAGGTAATATCAAGAAATAGGCACACACTTCGGTTTTATTTTATTTATTTACTTTCGAATAGCTTTAGAAGAATAATTAATCAGTTAATTATTAAAAATGAAAAGAAAAAGTTAGTTATTTAAATTCTTCATTCACATTCAAAAATATTATTTTATTACGTTAGAAGTCTGATGTAAAGATCAAAAAGGTTAAGAAATAAATCATAGTTGCAAGATGATTTGATATATCTATGGTATAAAGTGATCAATTAAAAATTTTTAAGTGAAAATGTTCAAACTATATTATTTAGTATGCTATAAAAAAAAGTAACTGCGTATTATTTACTAGAATAAAAACTTTTTTTTATCTGTTATATTATACCGAATGTTTTTTTTTTATCATTTAAAATGTGATTCCGTTTTATTTTGGTAAATATTTTATCCCCCTTTTTTAAATATTTTTTTAACGCCTAATTTAAATTCAAATTTATTTCGTGTTATTTTCAAAAGAACGAACATTGGGTTATATTGTGTATTTTTTAAAAATTTTTAGCGGAAAAAATATATTAGCACATTTAGAATTTGGTAAAAGATTTTTTTTTAAGTATTTAATATATCTAATAGTATTTTATACCTTTCTGAAAATATTTTTGCATATAGTTTTTTTTATTACAAGGAAAGGTTACTGTATATTTCAGTTTCTAATGAGCGTTAGATCCTAGTTTTAGGTGACCTCAGTGTAAAAATGTTATAATTCTTTTTAAGTGATTAAACTTTTTGTTCCCCATTGTTTTCTACGTTGTATGCAATTTCTTGTACAGCATAAAAACTTATCATTGCAACTTAATAATTTTTAAAAGAAAATGGGAACCCCATTTCAACAAATAGATTTCTTGGAGTTCAGTGCTTTTTTTGTAATAGTGTTGCTCCGAGATATTTTGAAATTTAATTTCAGTTTTATCGTCTCATTTTGCTACCCTTTAAAAAATAAAAATTGCTTTTGCAAAAAAAAAATGGTGTTTTGCAATTTTACAAATAAGCATTTCCATATAAAACATCTTAAAATTTCAAAAAAGAAAAAAAAAATTGTACTGATTGGAGATTTTATTTTATTTGTCGAATTAATTAAAACCCAAGGGGGGGGGGATGTTTTTAAACGCAAAAGATTGGATGCTAAACAAATATAAATGAAAAACCTCCTAAATTCGGTTTCATGATGTTTATTTAATTTTAATATATTTTTTGCTATTTTAATGTTGCAGTATAGAATGAAAAAATGAAGTAAAATATTCAAAACATAACATGTTTGATTTATGAAAATATTTTATTTGTTTTATGCACGTGAAGTTTGGACACATGCAATCAGAAAGAGAAATTTAATCCCTTTTGAGTAATTATTTCAAAATTATTAAAAATATTATTTATTTATCCGGAATGACAGGTGTTGTTTAAAAAGCATCCAAAAAGCACATTACCGATTACTAAGAATGACGAATTTTGTTTTTGGCTGATTGGTCAATCACGTTGGATGATAATTTTTTTTCAAGCTTCTCAGAAAAATATTGGGTTGGCAATTTTGAGTTAGAATTTAGATTAAATAAATACAGCCTAAGCGTTTTTAGGAATTTGATGCAATGTTTTTTTACGAAAAGGAGAATACAGCGTGTAGATGTAAACAACTATGATGCTATACCTCGCTGGATTTATTCATTCAAAAACACACGTTCCATAGCTGTTGAAATGAAATTTGACTTTTTTTTTTATGTTTTATTTTTCACTTCTAACACCGAAAATCACATTTGCAAGAGATTTTAAATATTTATTTGTACAAAAATCCAATCTAGTATAATGGGGAAAAAATTAGAAATTCTTTTGTTAATTGTTGAAAAAATAAAGAAAATAAGGCTAAGTATCTTAAAAGTATCAAGTATTTCAATACTTATTCTAATTAATAACAATATTATTTTTGAAAATTATACATTGCACTAAACGATTTACAAGTTTTTTTTTTCGTAAATTTTAAATATAAATGATGAGAAGTTTTTCATTGCATTTATTTTTAGCTCTGATTTCAATTTTCATAAAATTATTTAATGCAATTTTTCGGTTATCAACTATTTGTTGTTTAGCCCTCGGCCCGGTTTCAAAAATTATCTAAAAAGATTAAGTACCGCAGTGCAAAGGATTCTTTTCAACAATAAAAAAAATCGCTTTCTTTCAAGAAGTTTCTTTTTTACTCGCTGAATTTTCTCTCTCAATTTCACAAAAAAATATCTTTATTACAAACTTCCAACTCATTTTCCCGATATCGGTTACTCTAAAACTTATTCGCTTTGGTCTTCGAGACAAAATGCGTCAAATTGGCGTGAAAATGAAATACTAGTTAAAACTATAGAAGTTAGTACGTTCTCAAGCGCCATTTATCAATTTTAAATTGCTCTAGGGAGTTATTTTGACCTACACACCTCACTTTCGTTGAGTGATTTATCACACAACCGTAACATTTGAAGGTGATGATATATAACTGAAAGTTTTATACTTTTATATCTTACGGATGTTTTAATCCCAAAATAAATTATCTTTTCTTTTTTTTTACTCTGAAGATTTCTTCCCTTCTCTAAATTGTTATTGTCATATTTAACTATGCCATAACTAGTGAAAAAATGATTGATGGGGTCTTTTATCAGTATGTGACAGACTTTTCGCTGAAAATAAACGAGCTTTAAATTTGGAAAATGTTTCCAAATCTTTTTACTGACTTTCTATCATATTAGACACAGAGCTATTTTGTCTATTACCCAAGCATAGAATTAAAATTTTGATCGAAAACAATACTTGCGATCAAAAAAGTTGTTTTCTTTAAAAGCTTTTTTTTAAAAAAAAAATCATTGGGATATCGAAAGAACACAGGGGGTTGTGGATTTTTCAAGCGTAAGGGCTACTTCTAATGTTTTTAAGCTGTTGCGGTCCACAAAGTGACGAAGGTGTGGCCATTCTGTATTAAAATTGTATATATTCTTTCCTTAATGCTTGTTTTCAACATTGAACTCATCTTTTTAAGTATGACAGATTTCTATTTTTATACTACAAAAACATAAAATTGTTAGATGAACGTTTGAACAACTATGAGCGACCGCTAGACCCAGGAGCGAGAAAATTTTCAATGCAGCAAGAAAAGAACATACGTGAACCGAAGAACCTGAAACCCACGTATGTGCTTACATTTGCTCGTTGCAAATACCGCTCCATCGCGGGATATGACATCAACACGAGAACACAATCCGTAGAAGCGCTGTGTGTGGGATGATGTCTCAACAGCCAGTCAAGCGCCATCGCGGAAAGAGGTTATCTTTACTCTCCCCGTCAGAAGCTTGTGGGGAAAACGCTTTCCAACGGCTGGCATCGCAATGATCGCTTTTCCCCCCGCTGCAACGGCAGTAAACGTGTTAAGCTTCATCGTTCACTTCCATTGAAGGTACATGTGTGGTCTACACATTTATCGAATCATTTGCTAAAGTAAACACTGTCGCATCGATTCTAAAAAGCCTATTCTATACATTCTAGCTAGCGTCGGCTTTCCATAAATGTTTCTTTTGAGACCTTTTTTTTTTTTTTTGATTGTCTAACTGACGTCGGTGATAAGTAAATGTGTTCCTTTTTAGTACGCGTATCTTTGGTCTTAGTAAAGGCGCTCCCCCTCCCCCCAAATGTCTTAACGGTTCACCGGTCGATCGCCATTGACTTAAAGCACTTCCCTGGTGTAAGAGCTTGAAGCATAACTAGAAAATTATCACTTTTTTAAAAAAAAGTATCCAATTTTAATTCAAAGTAATTGACAAAAATTATTTTTAACCTTTTAACTGTCAAATTATTTTGATAATTTGGGTACATAAATTGTCGCTGTTATGCAAAAGACTAAGAGTAGTTAGTAGTCGAAAGAAATTTCTCGCGATATGTATTCGGGTATAAAACAATAAGATATCCTAAAAAGATTACCCCATGTAATATTTTGGAGCTCTAGTGCTGTGCCCAAGATCATTCGGGCATGGCAGTTAAAAGGTTGATTATATGTTCAAAAATATAAAATTAACAATATTACACTTTGCTATAACAATCAATGTAACACAATTGTGAATTTATGAAACGAATAGCTTTGTATATATTTTTTTAAAAAAATTATGAGTAAATTGAAGTCACTTTGTTATTCGATATATTTAGAAATTTTACTGTAATTTCCTTCTTTCTGTATAAAACTTTAATCTTTAGTTAAAAGAAATCCTACTACGTATCATTTTGCAACTATAAAAGGGATTTAGTTTCTTCGATTAGTATAATAATCTGAACAATATAGGGTGCCCGAAAAGTATGGCTAACTTTCAAAAATGAATTAAAAATAAACAAAGATTTTCTTTTACGGTTTTTTATGTCCCATAAAGAAAATTTTATAGTTTTTGTACAATGAAATGCGAACAAGATGGTGCAACATCCTCGTTTTGCAACATTCTCGTTTCAAAATGGTTTCACCGCAAGAACAAGCGCAAGTAGTTGAAGCAAAGTTTATCGAATTTAAATCTACATCAAATGTACAGCTTGAATTTCGGACTCCCTTTTTACGAAGTTCTCCTTCAAGAATTCACAATGTATTAGTGGAGTGAAATATTTATGATGATATAAGTAGCGTATTGTCAAAAAACAAAATCTGTCTGCCTTAGCAGAATCTGAGATGACATTACTCTTATAGACTCAATGTGTTATGCGCAACTAATGTTGCGTACATTAAAATCGTGCAATAAAACATTGTTAGAAAACTTTGTATTTTCTTGATGGAACACTGGGATGGGGGAGCTACACCCTGTTCTCTTAACTGCTGATCTGATTCTGATGTACAAATTATGTAACTGTTCACACTCATTTTTTTGCTCCAATTGTAAAACTGTAATTTACATGTATTCATTTATTGTTTTTTTTTGGAAAAAATTCGTTCTTGGCTCTCCTTTACAGTTAAATTCATCACTGAAGCTGCATCATCCAACACTTCATTGATGAAGTCCACAGATTTTGATAAACCTGCAGCTCTTTGTGTCTTTCTGGAAAGTTGAGCATTTGTAGTTGAGTTTCGTAGATTTTTTTAATAAGTCTCCGTATGAGACAACGTTTTTTTCTCCTGCAACGATTTCAGTCAGGCATTTGTTGCGATATTTCTCTGCTAGAGCTTGTAATAACGGCTATCGAAACCGTATTGGTGACATAATATGAAACAAAACACATGGTTGCCAATTCAGAGTGTACACGCATGGGGTTGCCAACTTGGCAAGTTATCTTGAACGTTGGCATTTTTGCAATACTACGTAGTAAATTTATTACAGCATTAAAAAAAAAACATTTTTTATCTGTGGAGAGATATGTTAATATTATGAACATTTATAACAAATACATAAACCCTAATAGATGTATAAAGACTTGCTTGTATCTACCAAAGATAATTAATTTCATTAAGAATATGATATTTATTAATAACCATAAAAGAAAACAAAGTCTGCATGAAAAATGTATTTTATGCTATTTCGGGAAATTAATTCGAATTATGCACGCGGATTACTTCGCCAAAATAAATTTTATTCACTGTATTCAACGCAATTTTAATTACGAACTACTTTAAGAATGATGATTTTAAGAAAAGGTAACAATGCTGCAGAATGAATGCCAAGAATTATGATTAAGCTTCTTTTGGCACGATTAAATATGTCTTGAAAGAAGTATTTTTGCACAAACATAATTTTTCTTTTAATGAAAAAAAAAAAAGATTGTAAGTGAAAATTAGAAGTATGAGCGGGAAATAAAATTTTACATTATGCAAAAGTAGTTGAATCTAGAGTTGGAAGAATAATCTTTTAAAAGAAGGTAATTCTTTGGAAGCATGCCTAGTTTAAAAAGGATTTTTTATTTTCCTCACAAAAATTTTAGATTAATTAGAATTTTAGTATATGCTTTGTGTGTATACAGAAGGGAATTAAATGTTGAAAATGCTCGAGTTTTTAAATAGTTTTGTATATATGTTTTTTGACATAGGCAGAATGAGAAAAGTAAGCTACGAATTATAATAGATAAAAAATATTCCTTATTTCTTCATTCTTACAGAATTTAACCATTAATGCTTGATAATTTATACTGCAATGATTTGAAATTAGTTTTAAAATTCCTTTTCAGAAATATTGGAGATTTTGAAGATCGATAGGAGAGGATTTATTTTCGTATATTATAAACTAAATTTTTGATGGAAAGCTTGATTAATAAATTTTTTTTTCAGAATAAATTTATGCACTCAAAAGATTTGAATAATTTTTCATGGATTGTATTTAAAATATTTTACAATTGATGTTCCATAAAAAGTTCAAGATTTTAATATCTCACATTCAAAAATGACTCATTAGATTTTACAATTACTTAAATGGGAGATCTCACTAGTGCAAATAAATTAATGATTGGACACTGTAAAGTTGTAGATGCTTATTGACCCGTACGCTTGTTTTTTTTTTTTTTTACATAAGTCTTCCAACCCTTTTTTTCTTACATTGTTCGCATGTATTTATTAAAGATGATTTTCATTAATACGTGTAAAATCATTTTATTTGAAATTAATTGTATTACGACTGATTTAGTTGTTTTAATTGAATAGCAACTTTACATAATGAGTTAAGGGATTTTAAACATTAGTTTTGAAACCAATTTACACACAACTAAAAATTAGCAACAGTTGCCAAAAGTAAAGAGAGGCTTCTGGAGAAGGCCAGGGCCCCCCCAGGGCTGTCGAGCCATTGAAGAAGAAAAATTTATGAAATACATTTTATTAAAATAATCTGTATAGAATTAAATAATTTACTGTATTTCAATTACACTTCATTAACTTGCTATATTTCATGATTTTTTACGTCTTTTTTTTATTTCATTGGGCATCTGTTTTAACTTCTATAACTGCTTAAAAACATTTAATTCCAATTTTTCAACTTTTAATAAATACTTATATCAGAATGGTTAGTAATTCATCTGATTTAATATGCTTAATATGTTGTATATTTTAACATTATGTAATTGAACTCAGTAGCGGAAATATTACACACATCAAAAGAATTGATATATTGTACATAGAGCCTAAAGCATCATCGCTCAAAGAAAAAAATTTAAATTATACACAATCAGAAAAACAAGCTATAGGCACTTAACTAACTGTCAAAATGTCCATCTTAGAAGAAATATCTTAAAGCAAATACCATATCTGATAAAGATAAGAATTAAATAAATAATGACCATTTATTGATATTTTCTTGTGAATGAGTCCCACCCGAAAAAGGTTTTTAAAAAATGGAGAAACTTCCTCGTAGAAATTTATCATAAATGAATTCGGCAACGAACAAAACACAAGAGAAAAGAAAATGTTATGGATGTTTTTAAAATTAGCATTATATTATTATTTTTATAGTAACGCTGTGGGAAGGAAACACTTTAGTTACGATGCAATCAAATCTGTCAAACGTACAGTTTATTGAGGGCTACTTACGTGTTTTTCTTATTCCATCATGTATCTCCCATTTGGTAATTTATTTTAAAAGGAAAGTTGTTCATAGAAAAAGAGATGTTCACTTTTTTAAAAAAGTATTAAGTATTTGATTACATTAAAAGTTGAAATTTGAACAAAACATTTATATATTAAACCTTGTACAACCACTTTATTAAAATATTTGAAAAACTAGTGTTTCTCCCCCCCCCAAAAAGCTGTCCTTTTTACTCTATGATTTGTAAGAAATAAGTGGTAGCATTAAAACTTAGGTGTAATACCAATACTCTTTAAAGTTAATTAATAAATTAAGATGCCTTTTGTGTTGCTCTCTAAATTTTTGCAAGAAATCAAATTTTTAAAAAGTTCTAATCGAAAACCTTGCATTTGAAATTTTATAAATCCTGGTATAATAGTTTTTAGTATCATTTGAAATGATTTTAATTGGGATTAGTAATAATATTAGTAGAAGCATCATGCATTTTTAAAGTTATAATTGTGTAAGTTTGAATACTGTATGATATGAATCAAAGTAAACAGGGTATTTTAAATCGATTCACAATACATTTAAAAATACAGTATAAAGACATTAAAAGTCATACTTCAGGCTCTGAACAGGAGTCTGCTGAATAAAAATTTATTATCATGACTTTTTTAGTCTGGTGTAATACGTTTTTTAAAAACGCATTAATTTTCCATCATTTTGTCATTCAAAAAAGACTACTTTTCTTCATGTTTTTTTTCCCAAGATTTCATTTTTATTCAGGTAGCTCCATTTTATTTAATTCAAAAAAGTATCCAAAGCCAAAATTTCAGAATTTTACATTTTTGTTAATTATCACGGTGCAACAAATTTAGTGAAATCTTATTTGAAAAATTTCACTTACCTGAATATAACAAGATTTTCTGTTTTAAAATTGTTAACTTTTAGGACAGAATATTAAGCTTTCAAATATTTCATGGAATATAACATTGTTACTTGTGATTACCTTCCTTACCTAAACACGTATACTTGACATTGAAGGTTTAACTACGTAATTTATTCATTTTACTGCTGTCATGGGTTACAAATCTTTCTATCATAATACAAAAACCATTAATTTATGCAAAAAATCATTGCAATATAGTATCATCTATTATCAATTTTTTTCATTTACTAATTTATGTTTCGTGTATATTCATCATTAATTTAGGGTATTATGCACAAGTAATTGTTGGAACATAACTCTTTTTGATTGATTATCATTAGATAGAAATGGGTTGTCTTTTCTTTAAAAAAATTTATTCGATTAAAAAGTTACTTTTTTGTAAATATGTCAGTTTTGTTTTCGCCACAGAAAGAGTTATAACCATGTCAACCGACGGAAAGAGGAGAAGGGTAGTGTCAACTGCATTGAAACCGAATTTTATGAAATATTTATGCGTAGTACAAGATCATAATTTTAAAAAAAAGGATTATTTTTAAGTACAGAGTCAAATTTCAAATAGTCGGTGTTAGTTTTTTTCCTCATTAAAAAGTGGTTTGGAAAAGTCACGGCATTAATATCCAGCCTCATAAAATATTAAAAGAATTACCATAAATATATGCTTACACACAGTACGTACATGAAACCATATACAAAGTTTTCAGTGTACCAATAAATAAATTTAAAATTTTCTTTAAAATTGTAAAATTTGTTTTTGTAAAGCAAAGGACTTTGTAAATATTTTTTACATATAACACACAGTTCTTAATCAGCTACAGAGAAGCTAAATAAACTGAAAACATAATTAGAAAATGAATAAATATATCATAAAATAAGTTTCAAATTACACATATGTTATTGTTTAATACTTTAAAATATAATACAATGTTATACTGTTTGCCGAAAATATTCTCACTTCTAAACACATTAATATATTGTTAGCAAATTCAACACGCAAAATAAAGGGTATTAAGAAATCCGACTACTTGCGACAACTTTTTTTTTTAAATGGATATATGGGGATATTTTGTGGGTTTTAGATTTGTTTAGTACATTTTAAGAAAAATATGATAAAATTAAGAAGATAAAAAGAAGTTATTATTACTAAAATGTGAAAAGATGGGTAAAAATTTACAAAAAATAACATAAACGCGGCCTTTTTGTACCAAAGGTTTATGAACAAATTTTCAATTTTTCCATTCTGATGTGTTGCTATGTTATTTATTTTTGAAATGACCTTCAGTATAAGAGATATTTTAATTTTTACAAAAATTAGAGCACTTTTATTTTATTATTATATGAAATTGCTTAAAATAACAGTGATTATATTTACATAAGGGACTGTAAATTTTGTA